>JAJOZX010009669.1:0-2500 GCA_023014485.1 Bathynomus jamesi | reverse complement strand
TGGGGGAGGGGGACTATCTGCTGGGGGAGGGGGACTATCTGCTGGGGGAGGGGGACTAACTGCTGGGGGAGGGGGACTAACTGCTGGGGGAGGGGGACTAACTGCTGGGGGAGGGGGGCTAACTGCTGGGGGAGGGGGGCTAACTGCTGGGGGAGGGGGGCTAACTGCTGGGGGTAGGTTTAACCGTTTGGGGAGCAGGATCAATTGCTGGTTTGGGGGGTCTTAGTTTAAAAAGATTATACAAATTAATGTTCAGTAAATCACCATACTTCTTTTTCCCCTTCTGGTTAAAATGTATCCCGTCCGACCCATAGTATTCCCCATTTCCGTGGAATGTAGGCCAAAAATCGACAAACTTTAGGCCTTTTTCATCACACATGCGTTTAACTCTTTTATTTATGCTAATGGCTTTACTTAGAGTATAGTCACTAGCACGCATTCGAGGGAGAATTCCTACGACCATACCCATGTCTGTCCTATCCCTAACCTTGTCAGTTAGGTTCTTAAATTCTTTAATAATGGGCTCTGTCTGCCCTCCTGTCCCTCCCATAAAAACGTCATTGCCACCAACATGGACAATGATAGGGCAACTCTTATTTTTGATATTAATTTTGCCTAATTCCCTATTAATTATCTGGCTTGTGGCACCCGGAAAACATCGGAGCTTTCTCTTGGTCGCCCGTCTTGCTCCGAAAAAGTCCCCTTGATTCCTTACCATAGAATCCCCAATTAAAAAGGATTCATCCTCCTCATCAGCAAGTAAGTGAAACTTATTTTTGATGGTAATGGGTTCCAAATCCTTATGTTTTGGTTTTGGTTTGGAGGGTCTTTTATTTTTGACCAATTTGAATTCTTGGTCCTCCGTTCCATTTTCCGGAATAGTCACCGTGTTTTCCAAGCGTGCCACGCTTTGCTCTAGATGCTTAATTTTACAATTTAAATCTGCTTGTTTGTTTTTAGTTTGATCTTGTCTACTGGGATGGATTTCCAGTACTACGAGCCTAGCTTCAAGCTTTTTTACTAATTCCTTTAGCTCTTTCACTTCCTTTTCGTGGTTGTCTCTAAGTTTACAAAACAAACATATACTAAGGGATGTGATATCGCTGATACTACCTTCGGGGAAGTCAACGCACCAATGATTAACTTTACATTTAAAGCATTCTGCTTTCAATTTAGCTGGCCCTGTCATATTTTTATTTTATTTTTATTTTTTTTTTTTTTTTTTTTTTATTACTATACGTTAATTTAAATAATACAATATGTTCCTTTTAATTAATACGATACGTTACTTTTAAATAATACAATATGCTACTTTAATTAATATAACGAATGGTGAGAGGGGTAATGGTGAGTTCTGAAGTAAACACGTGTTACAGACCGGAAACTGAGTTGAATACAGAATTGAATGGAACCTGTGGGTTGCCGTTAGTAACAATGCAGTCTGATATTAATTTAAATAATAATAAATGCTATTTTAATTAGTATATCGGTTGGTGAGGGAGGATTGGTGAATGCCGAAATACGAAATAATTAGTATATTGGTTAGTGAGGGAGGATTGGTGAATGCCGAAATACGAAATAAACACGCGCAGACGAGTGGCACGTGTTTCAGACCGGAAATGGAATTGAATACGGAACTGAATGGGATGTGTAGGGAGCCGTTTATAACAATGCAGAATGATGTTACTTTAAATAATATAATATGTTATTTTAATTTATACAACGGATCGTGGGAGAGAAGTAGTGAATGCGGGAGATGGACCTGCGAGAGCACGTGTTACAGACCGGAAATGGACCTGCGAGAGCACGTGTAAGACCGGAAACGGAAATAGACTCGAACATACAAATCTTACTATGTAACTCGTCTGAAAATGCAATCTGTAACTACCGTCTAAAACAATGCAAACTTATTTAATTTTAACTTTCCCAGAGAAATTCAGCCGAAAAAACAGAATTTAAACAATATGGAATTATGTTCGTTAACCGGAAAAGGAGTAATTTAATTATAATTACTAATAAATTGTCTAATTATTAAGCAATAGTGCTTGCCCTAATCTCAATAATAAAGTAAATAAATATTATACTTATCTAACAAATATACAATCAAACTTAGTCACTATTAAAAAAAGATACTGGAGAGACCACACAGCACGTCCGCCTCCGATGAAGTCTAGAGAGAGAGAGAGAGAGAAGAGAGAGAGAAGAAGAGAGAGAGAGAGTAGGAGAGAGAGATAGAGAGAGAGAGAGAGAGAGAGAGAGAGAGAGAGAGAGAGAAGAGAGAGAGAGGAGAGAAGAAGAAGAGAAGAAGAGAGAGAGAGAGAGAAGAGAGAAGAAGGAGGAGAGAGAAAAGAGAGAGAGAGAGAGAGAGAGAAGAGAGGAGGAGAGAGAGAGAGAGAGAGAGTAGAGAGAAGAAGAGAGAGAGAGAGAGAGAGAGAGAAGAAGAGAGAAAGAGAGAGAGAGAGAAGAAGAGAGAGAGAGAAGAGAGAGAGAGAGAGAGAGA
>JAJOZX010009668.1:125000-154448 GCA_023014485.1 Bathynomus jamesi | reverse complement strand
CTTGCAAAGGACATTTACCCTAAAGTGCTTGAAAAGTGGGAACGAGCAAACAGTTCTTTTGTAGCCCCCGTTGTAAATTCACGAGTCACAATCTTAAACAAGATCCAAGAGAGCTGGGAGCAGGCCAAAAACATCTCTATTGGGAGAGGAAAGCTACATGTCAAAAGGCTTTCATTGCAAAACTTGACAAGCTTTTTGACATCCTCAGTTGCAAGTGTAAAATTGTTCTCTGCTCTGAATTTGGCTGCCTTGCAGATGCTGGTTGCAAAAACGAAACTCACATTAACTGTACATGCCCTAGGGAGATGAAGAACTTGCTTTCATTAAAGGTCAGAGAGACAAGTCTGGTTCTATTGGACCACATCAGATTGGCTTGCCAGATCAACCTGAGCACAACAGACAAGTCAAAAAGCAGAAGCGACAAGAAGACGAAAGAAGAAGGCTTGCTGAATATAAGCAACAAGTAAGCAGGATGTTTCAATGCCATCAAATGAAATAATTTTCTCTGATGATGAAAATGAAGAACAAATAGCTGATGCTCAAGATGGAAAGGATGGAAGTTATGAAGTGACATTAGAAATACCAAGCACGTCTTCAACTTCCAATAAAAAGCCAGAGTCAACACATTAGAAATACCTAATGTTGCTATGCATAGCATCAGATATGGTGTTGGCCTGCGTGCCACAGCTGCCATCACCACTGCTGCCTTTATGGATGCTGGCTTCATCACTGAAGAAGACAAGAGACTTGTAGTTGATCACAATAAAGTCAAGAGGGCCCAAGAAAAAGTTATGAGATCCCTGGATCAGGAATTTGATGATCTTTGTAAGAAGGGTGAAATTGACTGCATCTTCTTTGACGGCCGTCAAGATACAACTAAAGTTATGCTGAAAGCAGACAATTCAGATCGTCAGTTCCCCAGCATCATCAAAGAAGAGCATTATTCTGTGTGCAGTGAGCCAGGTGGAAGATATCTCTACCACTTCACTCCTGAGAAAGGCTCAACGAGAAAAAAACCTGCTGAAGTTATTGCTGATAATCTTGTAGATTTCATGAAGAAGAAGGGCATTGATAAAAGCCTGCAGGCCATTGGAGGTGATTCTACAAATGTTAACACTGGCTGGGAGGGTGGTTCCATGCATTCGGTAGAGGTCAAGCTTTGCCGTAAGCTGATCTGGTTGGTTTGTGCCCTCCACACTAACGAGTTACCACTGCGACACTTGATCACAGCACTGGATGGGAAGACCTTGTCTAACAACAAGTGGACAGGTAACATTGGCAAGATGCTAGACACTGCAACCGAACTTGAAATTGATCCTTCATTCACCAAACTCTCAATTGGAGAGCCTCTTACTTCACTGAGTGACAATGTCGTAAAGGATCTCTCTACTGATCAAGCGTACGGGTATAGGATCACACAGGCCATAAGGACAGGAGAACTTCCCACAGATCTGGCCCTTCTTGAAATTGGTCCAGTGAGCCATTCAAGGTGGTTGACAACAGCAAACAGGCTTTGTCGCATATGGGTTTCAAAACATGGCCTTAAAGGCAAAACCCTCAACAACTTAAGACTGATAGTGGAATACATTGTTGGTGTGTACTAACCCTGTTGGTTCAACATCAAAGTAAAACACTCTTGGGTGGAAGGCCCACGCCATATCTTGTTTCAGCTGCGGCTAGTTAGGCTGCAAAAGAAGGCTGTAGTAGATGCTGTTTTTTGCCAACCATCAAGCGCTCAGCATGGTATGCATTCAGCGAAATGATAATCCAGACACTCTTGTGCTCAGATGACAGTGAGGAGAGGAGAGCTGGTGTCCAAAAGATTGTTGACATGAGGGGTGGAGATGATGACACACTTGGAGATCTTTCTGTACGTCCCAGGAAGACACCTTCCATCAACCCCAGTGCTTCTTCCGTGTTGGATCTGACAGACTGGTCTGACGGGATATTTGAACCTCCTTTGACATGTAAACTGACTACAGCGGAAGTAAAGAAGTTCTTTGACAAGCCTATGCAAGTTCCACAGTGGCCCTGTCATGCTCAGTCAAGAGAGGTGTGTGAAACAAGTCACAGAGGCAGCAGGCAGGGTGTATACACATGAGAAACGTGAGGGCTATATCAGAGGCCAAGAAGCAAGTCGGCGGCTGATGTCCAAGAACGAATCAAAGCAAGACTTGAAACTTGTTTAAATATTTTTTTTTACTGATGTCATTACTTTCTAATGTTGTTTTACGATTACAAGGATATGTTTTATGATTACTAGGATATGTTTTATGCAGAGAAACTAAAATTTTTATAGCATTACCTGACATTTTGAGAAGCTAAAATTAATAAATGTTGTTTTCCCGAGAGCAATTTATGTGCTTTTCAATCAAACGTAGATTTACCAAGCTAAGTGTTGAACAATCACAAAAATAATAGCAGATTTGAATTCTTCACATCCAAAAACATATTTTTAAAACCCCTCATTGAAGGAATTGGCAAAAATTAATTTTCACCTCCCAAATTGACACACCCTAATGGTTCGGGTAGGTTTGAGAGGTGCAACTTTCCCTTTTGCATAAATTAGATGACTTTCTGTAGGACTTACAAGATACGCACAGCACCCATAAGCTTGTGTGCTTGCATCAGCAAACACATGAAGTCTCTGGGGCTTATCCCTAAACCCACAGCACCTTTGAATTTTAATGTTCTGCACTTTTGTTAAATCAGCAGCTAACTTCTTCCAAGATTTTTTATCTTCATTTGTTATTGGATCATCCCACCCAACATTTGTCCTCCAAACTTCTTGGAGGAGAATCTTTGATTTTATTGTTGAAGGCAGGAATAGACCCATGGGATCAAAAATTTTGGAAGCCTCTGATAATATTTGTCTTTTAGTATTTGCTTCCTCATCAAGTTTAAAACCTTTAGTACAGATTGAATCATGACTGTTAGAAGTTGCATCCAATACCAGTTCATACCTAAAGTTTTAACTCTGTCTGATGGCTCAGTAAGACCATTATTATCCTTTAAAATCCTTTTGTTTAAATCCTCATCATTTGAAATCCACTCTCTAAGTTCAAAGTTACCTTGTTGCATAATGTTCTGAGAGTGTTCATAGACTTCAGATAATTCAGATTTTGTTGTTGTTGAGCCTATTAGATTGTCTACGTAAAAATGTTCCTTGAGGAAGTTCAATGTTAAAGAGTTATTAAACTGGTTCAAATGATGTCTAATTGTCAATGCTAATAGGCTAGGTGAGCAATTGGCTCCAAACACAACAACATTAAATCTATAGGTTATGAACCCTTTATTCAAATCAAATGGATCCTTGAACCATAAGAACCTAAGTTGGTTCTTATCATATTCACTTTTAAGATTTATTCTCAAAAATGCCTTTGAAATGTCACTTTGTACGGCATATTTATCTAACCTGAACCTCAGTAAGATCTTCACAAGATCAGAAATGAGATTATGACCCTCAATCAGGCAATCATTCAAACTGTGTTTATCACTGTCTTTGAGGCTACAGTTATATACTACTCTGAGTTTTGTTGTTGGGGCATCTTGTCGATAAACCCCCCTGTGGGTTAAATAATGACAACCATCTTTTTTAAAAGGGTTATTTGTTACTTCTTCAATGAAGCCTTTCTGTAGCTGTTCTTTGAAGACATCACTGTACATTTGAATATTATTATCTTGTTTGAGTTTTTTCATTACTTTATATAAATGTCCTTTAGCTACTTTGAGATTATCTCTTAAAGGACAATTTATTTTCCAAGGTAACTCAACAAAATAACTATTGTCTTTGCACTGAATGGTGTCTTCAAATCTCTCTACCATTAACTGATCTTCTGAAGTTTGATTTGTGTCATGTATACCCACAGATTCTAGCAACCATAAAGTTTGAATTGCCTCATCCAGAGTTTCATTTGATAGTGATGAATTAATGTTCTCAGTTGATATAATATTATTCAAAGTGTTGCTATTCTTACAGGTGTTATGTAGGACTGAGTTGAAGCACATAGTATTTGTTAGTCATGAACTATTTTGGTTTAGGTCTAGGTTGTATTTGGATAGGTCACCCAAAGGGGCTATCCCTGATATAGTCTGATAAGCTATACCATTACCTATCTTTACTATGCCCTTATGAATAAGATTAATATAATCTGCCCCTATTAACATTTCAATGTTAGCTACTGTGTTGTTTGTGATATGTCTATCAGCTATTTTGTAGTGTTTTCCCAAATGATTTGTGGTTTGTTCTAGTTTGGGTATAACCAGTTTGTTTTGTCCTACTTTAGAAATAATAACTGCTTCAATTTTCTCTAATTTATTTTCTAAATGTAGTTCCAGGTCAATTGTCTTATAGCTATTTTTGTCCGAGTTATCCTTAATTAACAAAGGATGCAATATTGAGTTTTTGTTCATTCGGGTTTGGTGTCAAACCCAATTTATTAACTACATTTTGCGAAACAAATGTTTGTTGAGAACAACAGTCTATAAGACATCTCACTGGAGTGGTGCTACCCTCACTATTCACTAAGTCCAAAGTAATAGTTGGTAAAAGAATCTCAGTGTTTCTTGTTACGTTGTTTGAACAAACAGAATGTCCCATGAAAGTGGCATTTTCTTGATTACCTTTGTTTGGTGGAGGTATCTTTTGAGTTTGAGTACTATTGTTTGGACACTTTGGTGAATCACACATTGATGAGACATGTCGTAAACTTTTACAAAACTTACACTTGAATCTTAACCTAGATTTACAGTCTTTCTTATAATGTCCCTGGCCAGTACACTTTTTACATAGGTTCAACTGTTCACATCTTTTAGCTCTTGAGTTAAAGTCTGAATATTTGTCACACCCAGTACTACTGTGTTCATCACTTGCACAAAATTTGCAATGTAGTGTGTAAGTTGAGGCAGCAGTTACATTAAAGTTCTGTAAAGTAGGTGTTCGTGTATTACAGTTGGTCACATTTGATTCTACAGTATCAAGTTTTGTCTGTTTGGCTGTAGCTAGTTGGTCTCTGGGGACAGTCTTTGGTTTATCCATAGTCTGGGTCTTATTTTGTGTTGCAATATTTCTCAGTTTGTAATTAGTTAGGAGAGTTGGAAAGTGTTTTCTGATATTTTCAAGAGTAGGATAATTTTCTCCCGTCTTTAGAACTAAAACATCTTTAACCCTCAAAGGAAGGCACCTAAGAATTATGCCTTGTATAATCCAAGATGAAGCTTTAACATCTAACTCATTGCTAACCAGTTGTCCTATAATAGCTTCTAATTTTGAATAAAAATTTTCCGTATCACTATGGTTATCTTTTATGGGTGCAAAATCAATAATTTGTTGAGATAATTCAAATACAATCTCATCTTTATTAATGTAATTACGTTTTAAGAGATCAATAGCTACTTCATATGAATTCCCTACGGCTCGTAAATAGGCTATCAGGTTATAGGCTGGGCCTTTAAGGAAACTAGTTAAGTAGCTAAACTTATCAACAGTTGAAATATAAGGTTTATTACCTATTAAACTCTCAAATTTGTCAATGAAAGATGGGAATTGTACCGTGTCCCCTTCAAATGTTGGTACTAGCAAAATGGGTAACTGAGCCCTCAATTCTTGTGACTCAGGATTTAGCATGCCACTTAAATTTTGTTGAAGGTTAGCTCTACTTTGATTAAAATCAGAATTAGGTTTATTTGGTGTTAAGTCAGTCAAACGAGACCGTAGTCTCCTTATTTGCTGTTCAATTGAGATTACCTGATCATCATTATCAGCGTAAAGGTCTATCAATTGCTCTTCAGCCATTTCGGATTCAACTAACTCTGAAATACTCTCATTAATGGCTATTATTTCCTTCTTTTTAGTTTCCAATTTAAGAATTACACACTCTAAATCTTCCTTACCTGGTTGTGTAATATTGTTAAAAGTGTTCACAGCCTTTGTAACAGCTCCCAACTTTGCCCCCCTTTTCTTTTTTAACTTTTTCAATTCCGCACTGTCCATGTCTAAGTCAAAATTGTTTAACTGGGATCGTAATGAAATAGAGGACAAGAAGAAATTACCAGAGAAGAGAGAGCACAGACAAAACAGTCAAGTTTAAATTTGGTTTAATCCCCCCCAAGTACTTATGTGTCACTCACGTCTAAGCTTATAAGAGAATGAGACTCCTTAAATGTAAATGTTTCCTAGTTAGGCCCTAGGTTGTAGACCTAATTAGGCTTGATTAGGTTAGGCTTAGGCTTAGGCTTAGGCTAGACCATTTAGCCTAATTCTGCAATTTTTGTTAAGTAAGGTTAAGGTTTGTAAATTCCCCACACACGGACCACCAATGCGAAAAATGCTCTGTATGAATTGGTCCACAATTAACCCACCCCTTATATCTCCAGTCTAACTATAGAGTAGATCAAGTCTAGCCTAGAGGGGTCAGCCTAGAGATTCCGGAAATGGTCCAGAGCGGGCAGATAAATTGAGGTCCACAGTAGGATTCCTCACCAAATTAGGTTAGGGCAATCTACCTTCACCTTTGTTAAGCTATGAGTTGATGCTGGGTCTTAGGCCACAATGTAGGCCTAAGTTGTCTGACCCAACTTAATTTAATGAATCTATGTAAACCTGGGTTAAAAACACAATTAGTCACTTACTGCTAGTTATTAGAGAGTCTCTTTTCTCCTTCCTGTTTAATTGTCGAGAGCGTACTTGCTGGTGGGGATCTTTCTTCGGTGTCTGTTCTCGTCCCTTCCCCCTGTTGCGTCCTCTCGCCCCGTTCCTCGTTTTCGTTCTCCTTTGTTCTCCTCTTCGCGGGGCTTTTTCCACCAGCGTTGTCTTGGTTTTTTCCTCGGTTGGTTGAGCGGTAATGTATATCTATTACCGAGCACGCTCTTCTCACACAGTATATAAATACTAGTGTGGAGAATAACTCTGGTGAGCAACCAATTGGTTTCATCCACCCAGTTATTGACATAAAAGGAATTTAATAATTGTTAGATTAACTACCTAACCTACTCAGTGAACCATTTTCGTTACCTCCCAACTACCCACTCATCAGTTTTCCATATATATATATATATATATATATATATATATATTATATATATATACATATACATATATATATATATATATATAGTGTTTCTTTTCCTTTTTCCCTGTGGTTGTTTGCTTATATATATATATATAGTAAAAATCCCAGATTATTTAAAGGCTAATAATATACAAATGATAAGGTGATACCAAATTATGTATTTAAAGAAAACTATTTTCAAATTGTAAGATATCCGGTAGATTAGGATAACATGCCGAGAGCCGGGAGAACACACACGATTCTGGGTGTTAGAAAATCTAGAAGAGGAAGAACCATTGTTGTCCCAAGGCGATACGATGACTAAGCTGATTGATGCAGCATTGCTTGTATATATATTAAGTTAAGGTGTATATATATCCATCTCATAATTGTAAGGTTAGTGAAAAATTAACTTAATTTAGAGCTAGCATTTTTGAGCTCTTGTGGCATCATTGTTTGGTCACACTGTTGGCATCATTTTGGGACGCTGCGCGTCTTTTCTACTCGTTTGTGGAAGGTCGTACGTAAAGGTGTGGTCTGATAGAGAGCTCTCTTGCAATTCAGTTTGGTTGTTTAGATACATGATTGTTGCATCGTGCAATAGTCCAGGTTGCGTTGTTGTTGCAAGGTTCAGAAAGAAGACCACAAATAGTACCCTTTTGTTTACTTTAAGTTCATGTAACTAAGGTCTAAGGTAGGCCCGCATCGAGTCAGCAACCCTGAGGTTACCCTGAGGTAGGACCTAATAGGATCTCAAATCCGTAAGTTTTAATTTAGCTTAACTTGGGCTTTAGGTAGAACTTGCCCTTTAGAATTTGGCCGTTCACGGCTCAGCTGGGATTTTGAACCCGACAAATAAATAAAATAACATGGTCCTTCAGAACCGGATCCTACCCCAAGACTGAGTCAGTGACTATTTTTCGGCAAAGTTCTGATTGTGCAAATTGTATCCCAAGTTAGGCCAAGACGGGTTGAGTATCATTGAGTTAAGGTCCCAGGGTAAAAAGTTTGGTCGCCCAATTGCGAAACTTGGCCAGTCGTCTGTCGTTTTTGGCCTACTTTTTTTCCGGTTTGGTTAATTTTGGGTTATTATTGAATTAAGGTCCCAGGGTAAAATTTGGTCGCCCAATTGCGAAACTTGGCCAGTCGTCTGTCATTTTTGGCCTACATTTTTTCCGGTTTGGTTAATTTTGGGTTATTATTGAATTAAGGTCCCAGGGTAAAGTTTGGTCGCCCAATTGCGAAACTTGGCCAGTCGTCTGTCGTTTTTGGCCTACATTTTTTCCGGTTTGGTTAATTTGGGTCATTATTGAATTAAGGTCCTGGGGTGGAAAATTTGGTATTCCATACTGGTGTTTGGTTAGTACCCGACCCAGCAATTCAGTTTATTTGAAAGTAAAATTTGCGTTTGATCAGTTTGGTTAAGTATTTCTGCCAATTCAGCTCATTTGGTATTGAGCCCAAGGGTTGTTTACATTGAAGATGAGTGCATCTGAATTGAACAAATTTATAAAAAGGAGAAGTGCCTACAAAGGTCTAATTACAAAGGTCATTGCCACTATAGATTCTGCCATAGAGCAAGAGGATTTACGCTTAGTGACTGCGCAGCTTGCCATATTAGAAACTAAAAAGGTTGCTCTAAGTGAGGTAAATGTTAAAATTGAGGCTCTTATAGAAGAGGATGAAATAGAAAATAACATAATTTACTTTGAAGAGATTATTGATGATATGATTAACGTAGGCCTCCGAGCAAAAGAGTTTAGCAGCTCAGTACAGTTAGAGACCAGGTCTAATAATGAAACACAACACTCAAAAATGATGTTTGTGAAGTTAAGGTTAACAGATCTGTAGTTCAATTACCGAGGCTTGTACTCAAAACATTTTCTGGGAGTATTCAGGAATGGCAAGGATGGGCAGACAGTTTTCAATCAGCAGTTCATTCTAGTCAAGTGTTAAGTGCCGTGGAGAAGTTTAATTATTTGCGTCCCTCTTGGAAGGGGAGGCAGCAAAGACTATAGCAGGATTAGCATTAACAGAGGCTAATTATAATGTGGCTTGGGATATATTAAAGAAACGGTTTGGTAAGCCAGAGATCTTAATTAAAAGCCACCTCCGTGCACTTTTAGCTATACCTCCTGTTAATAATCCTAATAGTGTCAAGGAGTTACGGCAGTTATATGATGAATTTGAAATTAGAACTAGGTCCCTGGACAACTTGGGTGTAGGAATGGAAAAGTATGGTATAATGTTGGTTCCTACACTGGAGTCTAAATTGCCTAGCTCAATTTTGCTTGAATTAAGTAGGGACACTCTGCAGAACATGTGTACATCCCCCTTCAGCAGATGTTGTCTTTTAGGCACAGAATTAGCAAGACGAGAGGGAATTGAGTTTGCACAGTGGGATGGTAAACAAGGGGACAAAGGCAGGCACAGCACCAAAGTTTCTACAAAAAGGAATAGCCCAAGTACAGTGTCAGCTCTACATGCCTCCTCTGAGAATAAATTAAAGGGAATCAAGGAATGCATATTTTGCGAAGGCAACCACAAGTCATATAAATGTGAGGTGGCTGAGGCCTTACCCTTTGAGGAGAGAAAGGACAGGGTAACTAAGTCCACAGCATGTTTTAAATGTTTTTTGAAAGGTCATAGAGCAAGGTTTTGTAAGTTTAAAATTTGTGCAAAAAATGTCATGGTAGGCATCAGCCATTATTGTGTGAAAACACTCTAGTAGGCCTACCCCAGAAGTAGAGACATCAGTGGCACATGCCACTGCTATGCAAGGGAGTAAAAGTAAAGGGGGATTATTGCAAACAACTGCAGCCTTATTAATTGGGAATGAGGGAGAAGCTACTGTAAGAGTGTTGTTTGATAGTGGTAGCCAGTGTAGTTTTATTAAGACCAGAATTTCCAGAAAATTGAAGTTTAAAGAACTTAAGAGGGAAAATTTAAGAATTTCTGGGTTTGGGGGTTCCGTTCAAAACCGAACCAAATTTAAGAAGGTAGAAGTTCTGGTTAAAGGGTTGTTACCGCAAAGTCCCACTATCAAGGTCCAAGCTGTAGAGATTGAGGAACTTTGTGCTCCAGTCACTACTTGTTTAGATATGGCATGTGTCCAAGAATTGCAAGTTAAAGGAATTAATTTGGGCAATAATAAGTTTGAGGGAACAGAAGATATTAGTCTTTTGATTGGAGCTGACTATTATTGGGACTTCATCACTGGTAATATTGTTCGTACATCTCAAGGCCCGGTAGCTATTGAAAGTAAGCTAGGCTGGATGCTACATGGTAGTTATTGCAATGAAATGGAAGTTGAGGCTCTTTTTGTTAAGATTGAGGAGAACAGCCATGGTCTGGAAAGGCATTTGAAAGCGTTTTGGGAACTTGAATCTATTGGTATAAAGGACAACCAGGCAAGTACAGTGAACAATGATGTTTTAGAGCAATTTGAAAAAGGGATTGGGTTTAGAGATGGTTGCTATGAAGTTGGCCTACCATGGAAGGATTCTTGCAAACCCGGTTCAAACCTTCAGCTAGCTAATCGGAGGTTGGAGACTTCATTGTACAGGCTAAGAAAAAATGAGGAGTTGTTAATTGAATACGATGAGGCCATCCTAAGTTATGTAAGGGAGGGCTATGCTGAAAGGGTGCAAGGTGAGCTGGTGAGCCAGGAGGCACATTATCTGCCACACCATGCAGTGGTACGGCGAGACAAAACTACCACCAAACTGAGGGTAGTTTTTGATGGCTCAGCCAAGGACAAAGGTGGTGTGTCCTTGAATGACTGTTTGGATGCTGGGCCAAATTTAAATGCAGATTTATTTTCCTTGTTACTGAGATTCAGGTTTGGTAGAGTAGCATTGACTGCAGATGTGAAGCAAGCCTTTTTGCGGATAAAGTTAAAACCAGAGGACAGAGATGCAGTAAGGTATCTGTGGGTGGATACGAAAGACTTGTTGGAAAATGAACCTAAGGTTCAAGCATATAGAATGAAGTCAGTGTTGTTTGGCCTCAGCTCTAGTCCATTTCTGTTGGCAGCTACTATGCAGTACCATTTTAAGAAATATTCTGAAGTCTATCCTAACACTATTGAACACATAAGGAAAAATTTTTATGTTGATGATTTGCTATGTTCCGTGGATAATACAGAAATGGCTAAACAGATATTCATGGAGGCTAGAGCTATAATGAGGGAGGCTGGCATGGAGCTCAGAAAATGGCAGACCAATCATTCGCAATTACAAGAGTTTATGAGTCATTCCTCTGTAGTACCTGATGCAGCAGAAAGTATTGAGGATTCTGGTATTAAGGAGTTGTGGGCAATAGACGCAAAGGTGCTAGGCATCGTTTGGCAGCAAGATGATGATTTGTTTACCTTCAATGGGAAATCTTTAGTAGAGCTGGCTGAGAATGAGACAAGGTGGACAAAACGTACAGCTCTTAGTTTGGCTTCGAAGGTCTTTGATCCTCTTGGATTCCTGGCTCCATTTGTGATAAAGTCAAAAATTTGGTTTCAGAGCCTCTGGGAAATTGGACTTGGTTGGGACCAAGAGTTACCTGATCATATGGTGGTAAGGTGGAAATATTGGTTCAAAGAATTGGCACATCTTGGAGACATTGAAATCCCAAGATGGTACTTTGGAGAGTTGAACAATAGTCCAGACAATTTGGAGCTGCACATCTTTTGTGATGCAAGTGAGGAAGCCTATGCAACTTGTATTTATATAAGAGGCGCATTGCAAGAGGAAGTAAGTTGCAGGTTGGTTGCTGCAAAGAGTAGAGTAGCACCTTTGAAAAGGCTTTCTGTTCCAAGGTTGGAATTGATGGGTGCCGTTATTGCTAGTCGGCTTGCAATTACAGTGCGAAAGTCTTTGGCCCTCTATGAAATTCCAAGCTATTATTGGACAGACTCCACTATAGTTTGGCACTGGTTAAGAAGTCAGGCAAGGAAATGGAAACCATTTGTTGCCAATAGGGTGGAGGAAATTCAAGCGCACACAGATCCCAAGCAATGGAAGCATTGTCCAGGCATCCAAAACCCCGCTGATTTACCAACACGAGGAATTTCGTGAAAGATCTTTCACAATCAAGTTTGTGGTGGAATGGGCCAGAGTGGCTAAAACTTGGAAGTGAAAACTGGCCTTCTAATCAGCCTATTGTAGGAGAATGCCAGGCTGAAGAAGCATGGGTGAGTGAGGTGAGAAAATGCGCTGTGAACAGTTGTCAAGTTATGCAGCAGGACCCCATATTGAGGCTTGAGGACATTAGCAGTCTGAAAAGATTGTTAAGAGTGACAGCATGGATATATAGATTTACCAACAACATTAAGGGAGAAACAAGAAGGGAAGGAATTCTGAACAGTAATGAGATTCAGCAAGCCAGGAAATACTGGGTGGTATATGCAGAAGGAAAAATTTGGTGAAGAGAGCGGAATTGCTCACCAGCCATCCATTACAGGTTCTACCAACACATTCTGCGCTCAAGGGTTTGGATGTGTTTTTGGATCAGGATTTATTGAGAGTAGGAGGTAGACTACAGTTTTCTGGGCTTCCAGAGGAGAAAAGACATCCAATTTTGCTACCTTCTGGGGGGCACTTTGTGGACCTTTTGATCCTGGATACTCATCATAAGCTGTTACATGCTGGAGTTAGAGAAGTGATAATAGAGATTAGACAACAATTTTGGATTCCCAAAATTAGACAAGTAGTAAAAAGGTCTTGCATAAATGTGTGGTTTGCAAGCGTTGGAGTGCAAAGCCTTATTATGAAAAGGTGGCTCCACTTCCAAGAGAACGGTGTGTCTATACTGCCCCATTTGATGTAGTGGGAGTAGACTTTGCAGGGCCAGTCTATGTGTATGAGCGAGGGGAGTCTAACAAAGGTTATATATGTCTTTTCACCTGTGCTACCACCAGAGCAATCCATTTGGAGTTGGTAAGCAACTTAAGTAGTGATGTATTTCTTTTGGCCTTTAAAAGGTTTGTGAACAGAAGGGGTTTCCCAAATAAAATCATATCGGATAATGCAAAAACCTTCAAAAAGGCTGCAAAGGAACTCCAAGAAATTTGGTCCTTGCTAAAAGAGGAAGGATTCCAATCCTACTTTTCACACCAAGGGGTACAGTGGGAGTTTATTGTTGAGAGAGCACCATGGTGGGGAGGATTTTGGGAAAGGCTAGTGAGAAGTGTAAAGTGTCCATTAAAGAAACTTTTAGCTAATGCTCATTTGAGCAAAGAAGAATTCTCTACTGTTTTATGTGAAGTAGAAGCAATGGTGAACAGTAGGCCTATCACTTTTGTTTACAACAGTAGGCAGGATGCAGAGCCATTGACACCAAATCATTTTCTTTGTGGTAAACGATTAACATCAAACCCCAGTGTGCCAGAAGACTTGCAGCCTATCCAGAGCACTCAAGGAGAGTTAACCAGACGGTTCAGGTACCTTGAAGAGCTACAAGATCAGTTATGGAAGAGGTGGCAGATGGAATACTTGCCAGAACTCAATTATTACCCATCAGGCAAGGTAAAGGGCTCCAATGCAAATTGTATCAAGGTGGGAGAAGTGGTAATGATTGGGGATGAAAGACCAAGGCAATGCTGGAAGCTTGGCATAATTGAAGAGTTGTTTGTTGGCAAAGACAATTTAGTTAGGTCTGCACTGGTAAAGACTTCAGGAGGAAAGTTAAAGAGACCTATACAAAAACTCTATGCTTTAGAAATCAGCAAAAACACAGATAGTCAAGATGAAACATTTGAGTTACAGCCTCATGGAAAGGCTTGGCTAACCTTGCAGAAGGTAATGACAACAATGCCTCTTCGGTGGGGAGTGTTAGAAAATCTAGAAGAGGAAGAACCATTGTTGTCCCAAGGCGATACGATGACTAAGCTGATTGATGCAGCATTGCTTGTATATATATTAAGTTAAGGTGTATATATATCCATCTCATAATTGTAAGGTTAGTGAAAAATTAACTTAATTTAGAGCTAGCATTTTTGAGCTCTTGTGGCATCATTGTTTGGTCACACTGTTGGCATCATTTTGGGACGCTGCGCGTCTTTTCTACTCGTTTGTGGAAGGTCGTACGTAAAGGTGTGGTCTTGATAGAGAGCTCTCTTGCAATTCAGTTTGGTTGTTTAGATACATGATTGTTGCATCGTGCAATAGTCCAGGTTGCGTTGTTGTTGCAAGGTTCAGAAAGAAGACCACAAATAGTACCCTTTTCTTTACTTTAAGTTCATGTAATTAAGGTCTAAGGTAGGCCCGCATCGAGTCAGCAACCCTGAGGTTACCCTGAGGTAGGACCTAATAGGATCTCAAATCCGTAAGTTTTAATTTAGCTTAACTTGGGCTTTAGGTAGAACTTGCCCTTTAGAATTTGGCCGTTCACGGCTCAGCTGGGATTTCGAACCCGACAAATAAATAAAATAACACTGGGAGTCTCCTGGCGAATTCCGGAGGGTTGGCAAGCCTACTAACCGGCCATTCAATTGACCTAACCGGGCATTCAACTAACCTTAGTTATTTAATTGATTATTATTTTTTTCCGCATTATTTGGTATTTTTCTGCATTAATTGGGGGTTTTTCATAATTTCACAACTATTGGCAATATCTACTACACAAAGCATGAAAAAACATGCAGAAAAAAAACAAAAATTATCACCGAACTCGGCGACGCCCCTTAGCTGCATAATTACCTCAAACTCAATTAATAGGGGGCATGTGGTCAGAACTCACATAAGAGTACAAAACTGCCTGATTTGCATCGTGTACAAATACAATGACCCAGCCATGAGGCGTTACAATATGGTATCGTATATGGTTTATTTCATATTTAATATAAATTAATAATTTGTATTTAATTAACTGCAAAATTGCTTCTGAATTGGCGACAAAGCCTATTGGAAATGGGAGAAATTGCCATACGTAGAACCAAATATATAGGCATTGGGCTACATAACGTATTTTTTTCTATTAAAATTTTCCATCGCTGACTCATGCAAATTACTTAGAGAGGAGAAATAATGAAAAACAAAAATGAGACGTCTGGGGACTTTCCGTTTGAAAAGCAAGCGAATTTAAGAAAAAAAGATTCATATAGCTCATCTCAGCTGTCTTGTCACGAGCGTTGCTGAAGGCAAAGATGTGTTTAATCTTCCTACAAGTTCTGAGTGAAACACTAATAAAATAAAACTACCACCACCAAAGGATAGGCCTATCCCTTCAGGTATTTAGGCATAGTGAAATGCCTGTATTAATTAGACTGAATAAACTCCTTGCGTAACCCTATCGCTTACATCGAGAAAGAGGCGCGATTGACAACCGCACACCCTCAACCAGAAGCAAGATCCAACGTATTAGGAAGGTAGGGTAGTTTCCTTTTTTTCACCATTCGGCAGGGCTAAATACGAAAGACAAATAAATTTAATAAATTTTAAAAAAATAAAAATTCTTAAGATCTTTTGAAGACCCCGACAAACAACTTTTTTACAAAAAAGCAGAGGGTCTTTGCTGTCGACTCTGAAAATTTCTGCTAGATTTAATGACCAATGAATCGCTAGGCTGATAGCAATCAACCCATAACCCTCTATAGTTTTTTCATAGGCTCGATCGAGTGGCCACCAAGATCCCTGGACCTCGCACCCCTAGATTTTTTCTCTAGGGTCACCATACGTCTGGTGTTCATTGACCGTGCACGTACCACTGAGGACCTTAAAGATATATCCGTGCTGTTTGTTCACAAATCACACCAGATACTTTGGCACATGTACGTTTAAGTTTGGAATATCGTATCAACGTGTCCAAATAACATCATCATGATCAATTTGAACATTTGTTTTCATTCTAATGCATTACTTTTGTAAATTTAATTTAAAGTAAATTTTCCTACGAGATTGAACGTATGGGACACCCTGTATATTGAAAATGGGATTTTATTTTTTACCTAGTACAGTTGAGCATTTTATGGACTCTCGAAGTATTATAACCATAACATTTTAATTTACGACCCAATTTACTTGAAAGTTAACCTAACAAAATAAACTAATCTTAAATTTCTTAATCATCATCTGGCGACTCCAAATCAGGACTTGCTCCAAAATCTAATGATTTTCGCAAAGTTTTAAGTTCCTCACGTGAAATGTATGCAAGTTCATGATTACAATAACTTATTTTCTATGTAAATAGCGACTTAAGTCTTGTTTTCGAGCGATTCATTTCAATAAAAATAAACGGTGCACATTGATTTAAGTGATCTTTTAGTTTTCCTCTTTCTCGGGAGGCTATGTCATGTTTTCGATCATGGATCCAAATATCCGGTACTTCATGATTGCTGGGTATGGCAACTACTTTTGTAAATCGGCATATTTAGTTCCATGGGAGATAAACACATTTCTCAAAGTTTACACGCAGTTTGATTAGTAATACTTTGGAGAATAAGGTTGAGTTAATTTTTTGTAAAACATTCCAAGGCCATTAGATTTTTCTCCCATTTGCTCAGTTTGTAAATCAGACTATTCCCAAACGCTTGACCCTTAAGGTCAAGGCTCCTCTTTCTCACTCACTCTCGTCATCCTCTGCGAGACGACCAGTGAGCAGGGTAACGTCGTGGTCTCTCTTCTTTTTCTCACTACTCGTCAGCCTGCAGATTTTCACCTCCAAACCCACCACACATTTTCTTCTACTGCCTTTCCGTGACTTCAGTTGGTTGTGGTTGATCACTCCGGACCTTTTTGACAGGAACCACTTTCACTTCCTCCACTTTTCCGCCTGCCGCTCGTCTCTCGCCAAAGCTGATTAACCTCTCTTCCATTCTCCAATAAGGGCATCTTTGCTTCGGCCGATGCCGCTTCCACTTACCTCATCGATCATATTGCGTGCGTCGTCCTGTTCTCCATTTCCAAGTCTGCCTTTACCCGCTTCCATACTGCTTCAGTTCCGTGGTGGGCCCCGGCATACGCCCTGGCTGTCCGTGTTAAGCAGTCGGCAGAAAACAGACTTCAGCATGATTCGTCACTCGCTAACTCGGTTGCCTTCAGACGTGCGCGTCACACAATCCGCGAAGCCCGTTGCTCTTCTTGGCAAACCGACGTTTCTTCACTCAATTTCCGCGGCCCTACCGCAAGGATCTGGAACAGGATTGGAAGATATCCGAAAAACCCTCATCCTTTTCCTTATGGTTGACGGACGCCCTGTGTCGTCTTCTGCTGAAGTTGCCGAGGTCCTGGCTTCGTCTATCAATTGTTTCCTGACATATCTGACGTGACCCCGGTTTCCTCCTACTTAAGGCCATACATGATCATTCTCCTCTCCCTTTTCTGGCTCCCAACAATTTTCTGTCGGAATCGGAACTCCGTTCGGCGCTCACTTCTTGTGGCCAATCTGCTCCCGGTCCCGACGGCATCCATTTTTATACGATTCGCGATCTGCATTCGTCAGCTCTCTTACTCTTTTCAATTGGGTTCAGGTGGAGGGAGACAGTGTCCTCTTTCCTAAGCTTGGCAAGGACCCGACGTTTCTTAACTAACGCCAAATAGACCTCACCAGCTTCTCTGTAAACTACGAGAAAATAGTGTCTCGCCGTCTGATGTGGCACTACGAAAGCCACAACTTACTCCCCCATGCAAATCAGTTTTCGCAGGGGCCGTAGCACCACTGACATTCTCGCCCAGCTGAAGACAGCATATGATACCACTTGGGGGTGGTGGATTTGACAAGCTTTATCTCCTGGGATTCCGTAGCTTTCTTCCTTCACTTCGAACTTCTTGTCCTTCGGCTCCTTTCGAGTTAGGGTGGGTACTTCATTCTCTTCCATGCACCTGCAGAAGACCATTGTTTCCGTCGGTGACCAAATCGGTCTCCCTTCCCCCAGTAATGTCCATCTTCACGTCGAAACTCTCAGCTCTTCTCTCCCTGTTCTTAGTTTTTTTACGGACTCCCGTAGCGTGTTTGAAGCCTTGTCCTCCCTTGAATCCCCTCAGCTACTGGTGGGCCAGATTCAGGTGGCTCGTCCTCTTCTCCTCCCGCCGCAAGTCGATTGCATTTTGCTTGGTACCCTCCAACGTCGCTGTCCCAGACAACGAACGCGCGGACACTGCAGCAAGGGAGGTGTCCTTCGTGCCCTCTGCCACCTGGAATCGGACCTCACCCGTGTTCTTCGCGGCACCTTAGCAATTCCCCGACAGCCTCGGTTCGCCCGTGACCTTCATTCTGCCAGCGTGACCGACGTTCCTAAACCGGTCTGGTACGCGTACGTACTGCACACACACTAATCTCACACGGTCACCTTATGACGGGATCCTACCCCTTCGTAGCATTTCCCTCACTATCTTCCATCTCTTCATGGCACGCTTTGCTTTCGCCGTCGCATGCTCCCGATTCCGCTCTCACTCTTCCTCTTCTGTTGGGTGACTACACTCCTACGGCCCTACACCTAAAGGCACTGCTTTCCTTTCTCCGTCGGACTGGTGTCCTGTCCCTTTAGTGGGTTTAGGTTGGATTTCTTTTTCTCCTAGCTGTACTCTTTTTCCCCATCTTTTCTTTAACTGCCCCCTCCCAAATCTTGCGTTCTTCCCATCTCATGTTCTCACTTTGTTTATTTCGGCGCGAGATGACCCCCGGAAGTCGAAGCGTTAGTGAAACAGTTATTCTTTCTCAATCTAATGCAAAGTAATTCATCGTTTCCTCCCCATCCGTTATTATAGTATTGTAAGTTGTATTCCATCTAAGATTGTATTGTGAAGCAAATTTATTTAGCTATTAATGGTCTTTTCCATTTCATCGCTTTATAATGATAAATTCGAAAGAATCTAATTCGAGGCTTTCTCAAATCTATCTTCCCACTTCAATTTGGAAGGCCTTCACAAACCTGGAATTCTCATTTTTGGACCGCGAATGATGATCAGGCAGGAAGTAATCCTGTCAATTAGATGCATGAGTTGTGTTATATTTTATTCGAATTAACAATAAAAGCCTGAAATAATATTACGTTCAAAGTAAAAAGAATTATGTATTAATTATACTTCGATTAAACTGGGAACACGAGAAACTTTGGTTAGTTAAATAGGACATTCATTAAAGCTATTAATCTAAGATTTCTCCCGGAGCCCTGATGTCATCAATCTTCAGAATCATTTTGACCAATTGAGTGGCAAGTAAAATTTGCTGTTTCTTGCTATGCAAGGTTTCGATGACGTGCTGCTGTTTCATGTCTGAAAATTAGAAAAACCATTTAGAATTGTAGTTAAATCTCAAGCATAAGAGTATAACAAGAATAGAAAAAGAAACTGACG
Source organism: Bathynomus jamesi (assembly GCA_023014485.1). Classification (NCBI taxonomy): domain Eukaryota; kingdom Metazoa; phylum Arthropoda; class Malacostraca; order Isopoda; family Cirolanidae; genus Bathynomus; species Bathynomus jamesi. The sequence goes on along the minus strand of JAJOZX010009668.1, from coordinate 135,115 downwards.
AACAAATGGGTTGTAACTTGTACAGAATATGTGGAATGCACTAGTGCCTGGTTAAATGATTGGGTGTTTATAGCATTAACGAAAGGAGACTGCTTTGTAGAACGATGAGGAAAAAAAATGCGAATTGAAAGATTACAGGTGTATCTCAAGTATTGTGCTTAAGTTATATGGTGTTGAGAGTCGTTCAACCCACAGAGGCCTTCAAGTGAACAATAGTGGTTTTCTAGAAGTTAAGGTTTACGTAACTGGTTTCACATTAACTGTTGTTATAATGTTTCAGACCAACAAAGACCCTAGAATCCACTCATGGCTGGTCTACCTAACTGTGTTCGTAATTGTGTATTGTGTATGTCCTCCGTGGTGGCGAAGGGGACCTACAATTTTACGTGGGTTCCGAACCACAAGAACATAAGAAATTTATGTAAAAACCGCCTGTACATTGGCAACGACCAATTTTTACGAAACTAAATAATTATCATTTAAAACTAATTAATTATCGATTTAAAACTAAAGATAGAATCTCTGGATCCAGAGGATCAAGTCATAATTAATAGACTACTATCCACAAATATGTTACACTCTATCTATTTATAACCGACATGCAAATATATCAGATCCAAAGGATCCAGTCAATTTCATTACGGTATCCATCCAACCAAAAATAAGTCACGATCCATATCGATTGCGGACCAAGTCAAAATTTACCACCATATACATTACAATATATATACTTAGGAGGAAAAGTGTATGTGTGGCTGTAAAGGCTGTACAGTAATGTAGAAATGTGTGTGCACCCATTTTGGGTCTCCCATTTAAAGGTGTTTGTGGGGCAAGTGAAGATCATGAGTTTTTCAATACCTCACAATACTATGGGGGCACCGCTCGGCAGAGGAATCTCTTTAAATGGGGTGTGTAAGGACAGAGAGTATCCCCTAACCCAAGATGCTGCCTCCCTATATCCCACAACACTTGTGTTGAGCTGTGGGATCTATCCCCACAAAGCCTTAATTTTACTACCTTAAACTATACCCAATCTATCAACATATGCGTCTAATCGATTTTTAAACATGTTTATAGACGTGCTACTAATTACTTCTACCGGCAAACTATTCTGTGCGTAAAAAAGTTTTTGGCAACTGTTGTCTCGAACCTTCTACTTGTCAACTTACACCCGTTATTTCTAGTCCTATTATATTGAGATATTTTGAAAAAGCTATCTCTATCTACGTTATCGAACCCATTCATAATTTTGAACACCTGGATTAGATCACCCCTTAGCCTCCGAGTCTCGAGTGTAGTCAATTTTAACTCCTTAAGCCTATCCTCGTACGACTTTACCTAAGCGACGGAATCATCTTAGTTGCTCGTCTTTGAACTCTTTCGATTTTGTCTGTATCTTTGCGCATATGCGGATTCCAAAATTGGATCGCGTACTCCAAATGGGGTCTAACTAATGATTTATAAAGAGGAACTATAATATCGCGCGATTTGTACTCAAAATTCCGAGCTATAAAACCTAACATTTTGTTCGCCTTATTGACCGCTGCTGTACTTTGTTTCGCTACTTTTAAATCACCAGTGACTATAACTCCTAAATCGTTTGCCTGCTCTACGCTTGTTAACTCTTTCCCTGACATACTATACGCAAAATTACCGTTACGCGAACCTATATGTAAAATTTTGGACTTATCGACGTTAAATCTCATTTGCCATGTGACTGACCAATCAACGATTTTATTCAGATCTTCCTGGATTTTACCTCTATCTTCGTCATTAATCGCCCTACCACCCAGCTTCGTGTTATCCGCAAACTTTGGAACTGTACTGACTAGGCCGACATCTAAATCGTTAATATATATAAGAAAAAGCAAGTGGCCCAATACAGAACCCTGAGGAACGCCACTCGCTACACTAGCCCAACACGACTCCGCTCCATCAACGACCACCCTCTGTTTCCTACCTCGCAACCACTCTTCTAGTGATTCCATGAGCCTTTTGTGCGGCACGGTGTCAAACGCTTTTTGAAAATCTAAATACACTACATCAACCGCCCGATGTCTATCGTAAACGTCAACCACGCTTTGGAAAAATTCTAAAAGATTAGTTAAGCAAGATTTGTTTCGCCTAAAACCGTGCTGCGTATTTCTAACTAGTTTATGCAATTCTAAGTGTTCGACTATACGATCCCTAATTATTGATTCCAGTAGCTTACCTACAACAGACGTTAAACTGATTGGCCTATAATTTCCCGCCGCACCTTTATCGCCTTTCTTAAAGATAGGTGGTACGTTTGCTAACTTGAAATTATCTGGTACGCACCCCTCAGAAATAGACGCATTAAAAATCTTTGTTAGCTGCACAACAATGCTATCTTTTAATTCTTTTAGTTGTATGGGATATATGGAATCCGGCCCCGGTGTTTTACGCGTTTTCATTTTATCAATATAGCGCATTACCTCCCCTTCATTCCCTTGAATGAGATATGGTAATATATCACAGACTTGTCAATTTACTATATACTATATATAGATGAAGTGGTGCAACGGGTGAAAGCAAGAAATGCCAGACTTTGAGAATTAATGGTAATCGTTAACCTGGTGCATGTTGTTCATGATGTGCTTTTGGGGAAATCTAACCATGAATTATGGATAAAGATGATTTGTTAGTGTGCAAAAACGGACTTAAGTAAATTATGGTTCAGCATTGTCAAGTGTATAGCAATGACTACAATGGTGTGATAAACGGCTGTGAAAAAATAAAATTCGTAGAATACGAAAAAGCAAGCAAAAATGGTAGTGAAATGGGTGCAACTTGTGAAAATGGGTTCAACTCTATTCCTGACAAAGACTTTGGTCAATCCAGTCCAGCTACAACAACTGTAGGTAGCTGGAATCAGAGTGGGTGTTTCCAGTTCTGATTTCAGGCGTCGTGTCCACCCAATGAAGAATGAAAAATGGGTCTCGATAAAGTAACTAATAATCAACTACTTGAATGAATATTGTATCACCGAGATGAATAATGTAAATATGATTAAATACTTTGAACAGCATGAAAAAATGAACTTACCACAAGTACCACTGTTGTTGCAATCAACTCCAAGGGCAGGATTTTTCTCACTAATCTGCCTTGTCTTGACCTCAGTCAAAGTACGGATTGGGGTGAGTGCCGCATTTTCTGCCAAAGCCAAGGGAATGGATTCGAGAGCATCAGAGAATGCGCGGAATGCATACTGTTCCAAAGTGGATATCTGAAAATTACATTTATACTTATGACAACTGTACAAACACTTACGAAAGAAAAATTAAAATAATAACCAAGGATTGTACACAGCAACATTAGACAAATTTGTCCCTGAGCTTGCCAACTCATTCAAAAGTTCATGGCAGTGGGGCGTATAAATATCGCATCTTATCCGTAAATCAGAGTTCCAGTAACAGACTGAATACTGCATATGTTTATCTTACGTACTGCGAACAAAAAACAGAATAAGACATTAAATGTCTTCAAAGATTATTACCTTATCAGCTTCGTCCGAAATTGCAATCGCGCACGAAATCTCCGCTGCGCCTCCTCCATAAACAATTTTGTTGTTGCGGACGAGGTTTCTGACGACGCACAACGCATCGTGAATGCTACGCTTCGCTTCTTCAATAATCATTTTATTTCCGCCTCTAACGAAGATCGTCACTGCTTTCGTATTTGGACACTCTTCTATAACGAGCATTTTGTCCTTGGTAGTACCGAAGCTCAATTCTCTGACGCTGCCGCAAGATCCCAGTTTCTGCGGAGTAAGTTCTTCGAATCGGGGAACGATCCGTCCGTTGGTTGCTATGGCAATCAATTCAATTTCGGGTCCTCCCACCCAACGGACGGCAGGAAGCTGCTTTTGCAACAACAAGTGATTGGCTTCATCGTCGAAGCCCCACTGACAAATAGCTAAATTGGCACCCGCGGCTTTAACCTTATCGACCATTTGGGTGAACTGATCCTGTTCATACTGGTGGAGAGCGTTGTAATCTTCGACGCTCGTGATCTCTAATTTGTGCTTGGTTTTTGGCTTAGGTGGTTCGAATGGGCAAGTGAGAATGGCTAGCTTAACGTCTTTGAGTTCCTTAGGCATTTGAGGATGAGAGAAATCTTTATCGACAATAACTCCTTTCACTAACATTGTGTCTTCCAATTTTCCACCTTCTTTCCCTTCTACCTTAATTAACTCAAAGTTTACATCTTTCGACTCCAGATCCGCTACAGCCATCACAGCATTAACTGCAATTTCTGCCATTTGCCGATGACACCTATTTATTATTTTTGATCCTAGTGTAGTCATTGCAGTAAGAATTAAAGGTTCTAGATTATCGTGGCTTACTGGAAAGTCCTCAGCTATTTCATCTAAATGACTGATCGCTTTCTTTGCTGCTAATTCATATCCATCGGCTACTCTGATCGGATGAATACCTTTGTCCAATAACTCCTCAGCCTTTTCTAGAAGAGCACCAGCAAGGACTGAAAGAGTATTATTATAATTATTATTTACGTGTTAAAGAAGTGCAATAACCCAAGGTCATAATAAAGGGTGTCCCAGAAGTCTTGGAGGGGTTTTTATTTGGCCATAACTGTTTTCTTTTTTGATTAATTTATTTATTTTTATTTTTCAATTAAAGTACCCTTGCTGCGATTAATGAAAATGGAATCCTGGACAGTACAACAAAGAGTGGCTATTGTGGAACTTTATTTGACAAACAACTCTTCCATCGTTGCCGCTCAAAGAGCGTTTAGATTAAAATTCAACAAACGTTCTGCTCCTTCTGATCGAGCTATTTGACGGTGCGTCGCTAAATTTCGTATGGGAAAGGGTCAGGAAGACGAACCACGGACTTGGCGTCCTCGGACAAGCCGAAGTCCAACTCGGGTCGAGATGGTTCGTGAAAGCGTTGAGGAAAATCCTTCACCAGATATTAAATTTGCAATTAAAATCGCAATAAATACATTTTCAAGTTTTACAAACCTTTTTTTATTTGATCCCCAAACAAAAAAATTATAGCCAAATAAAACCCCTCCAAGACTTCTGGGTCACCCTTTACATGTACATTAAAATCTCATTTCCCAGTGGATTGGGGTAAGAAGGAAGAGACATCGGATGCGAAACAAAAGTTAGTGAAGACAAAAGGTAGAGAGTAAAACGTGAACATCCGTTCACACAAGCATCGCTAAATTTTATGCCCAAGGTGCCCTTCATACGCCATGCCTAGTGACGCTTCCAGGACTTCTCAAGATAGAGCGTCCCTATTTACATACCTCTAACAAATCACCTCCAGTACAACCTACTTGCAGCCACTTCTCGTGCATCACCCAGATCAAGTCCACGTTTCCTCACGTAGTCATTCACCATGTCCATCAATCTTCTCGGCCTTCCACTCCTCCTCCGACCTTCACAAATACTCTTACTCTCTTCTTCACAATTCTGACATCTATTCTTTCCACGTGTTCAAACCACCTTAACACACTCGTTTTTCATTTCCAGTGACTTCTGACCACCACATTCTTCCGGAACCACACGAGTTTTTTACTATGTCAGTCTGACGCACCCCCATACATACTTTTCAGAATATCCATCTCAACTGCTCTTAACTTCGTCGTCTCCCTATTTTCATGTCGTACCAATGTGTCACATCCATACGAAAGTGTCGGTACTAACACTTTCATATGAACGTCTCAGAGCATCTCTGTCCAATCTCCTCTCTCTCACAAACCACTTTCAACCCCCTCAACACCTTTCTTCCTTGATACCTGTTGTTCAAAACACATCCCAAATACTTAAGATTCTACCACCTCTAGTGTTCCCACCATTTGCAATCACATGACAATTCGAATTTCCCTCTCTGTCCAATCAATAACTTGCTCTTTCCCACATACGCTTTCAACAATCTTCTCTGGCACTAACAGGCACAAACTTTGGACACCAGCAGGAAACAACATCACTCATATACAAACAATATATTCGCTCAGTTATGGACTAGGCTAGCACATGCTGGGCACCCATTATCTCAAACACACACAAACACCTTACAGACAATACAAAACAACGCACTTCGTATCATTACAGGATCTACTCAACACCAATAGAACATCTGCACACAGAAACAAAAATACTGAAAGTTAGGGAACGTTTAGACATGAGGGGAACACAATTCATGGCAGCAATGACAACTAACCCACAACACCCTTGTCACTGCATTTACAATCATGCACCAACACCTCGCACCATTAAGGTAATACCAGACACACATTATAACCAAATACTCCATTCCATACCACGCCCCACAGACATCACACAGTACAGAAAACACACACACACACACACCTAACACAAAGGGACGTGCACTCAGGGTAGGCACTGCCTACCCTTGCTAAAATATAAAAAAATACAATTTTTAATTCTTTTAAATTCATAACCCAAAGCCTTTTATTATAATGCATTAAATTTCAAGCAAAATTCAGTATATGGTTGACTTGCAATGCAGAGACAGGCACAATCTTGTTATGCTTTTCATCCACCAGACAAATACTACGAAGCAATCATTTCGGAGGCTGTGCACTATGAGCGAGTTCTCAAGTCATGAAAATAATGGGTTTAAAAGCAGAAACTCAGTGTGCCTCTAGCCTTTACGGAGTAAGGGTGGATTGTAAGTCTGCGCAACAGAGCCCCTCAAATTTTTAATTTTTCTTCATTTATTTATAAGTGGTATTAGTTTAATATTAGTCTTGGTCTATTATTGAAATTTAAAGTAGATATTTTTCTCTATTTTCTAACTAATTGCATTTGAAAATAAAGTAAACTTTACTTTTTCTCAGCGTATAAAATAGATTTTAATATGGCGGCAGAATACCTATCGTTAAATTTCAGTTTGAGTGTGCTTGCCAAGTGAAAAGTTAATTTCCTTGTGGCGTATATTTGATTTTAAAATTTAACCCCCTTCAAATATGGACATTGAGTCTCTTGAAAACTTTTCAAAACTAAAGTCTTATGAAGAAAGGTTGAATGTGATTAAAAATGGGAGACCAATCCCAGAATTGAAACTAAAGCAGCATAAAGGGACAAAAATTATAAAAACATAGCAAGAAAGAATAGCTATGTGGCTGCAATGTAACAAATAGGCTCTTTTGTTTCCCTTGCTTACTATTTACTATAGCTAGTGAAAGAGTGTGGGTAACAAATAGATATTGCGATTTAAATAATTTGCCAACTGCTTTAAGTAAACACAAGAAATCTTCTGCTCATTATGAAAGCCAAATATCATTGAAAACATTTGGATCTGCACGAATTGACTTGAGCATCGATAAACAAAGAAAAATTAGCACTGAAATTCATAATAAAAAGGTGAAGGAGAACCGTGAAATATTGAACAAATTAATATCGGCTGTTTGTTTTCTTATTAAACAAACTACCACCTTTTCGCGGTGATAATGAAAGTAAATCCTCTTTAAATCGTGGAAATTATGTTGAGTTACTAAACTATACAGTACTGCAAAATTTGATGAAAAATTGGCGCAGCATTTACAATCGTCTTCTGTTTTTTCTGGTGTGTCTAACACAGGGCTGTGGAGTCGGAGTTGTGGAGTCGGAGGTGCATAGTTGGATGGAGTCGGAGCAAATCCTTCAATTATAACCATAGCAGCCTAGGCCTAGGCCTAGCTCAATTTTATGAATAAAATAGATTTAACTTAATGTTTTAATATATATAATATATAAATAATATATAACATATAAATATATAAATATAGTTGCTTATAATTAATAAGGATTATAATTAATTAACATAATTAATAATAAGGAAATTAAAAAATTTTGTACTAGCAACCCTAAATCTTTTTCAGATTTCAATTTGATAATTTTGATAAGCATCACTGAAAGAAGATTTAATGGAAGCGATCCTTTTTTTAAGAACAAATTCAGTTTAGGTTAGTACATTTTGTTACGGATGTTTATAATAATACAAAAACATATTAATCTGCTAAACCAATAATAATCTTATTTTGTTTAAGTTTCAATCAGTTTGTATTTTGGGATTTATTGTAATTTTTGAATAAAGAGAAAAAAAAGCCATTAAGGCATAGTTACAGCCACTAAGTAACCTGATGAGTCATGTGGTGGTGACGAAATGCCTTGTTTATGAATCTCCATTGGCCTAATAAAGCTAATCGTAATCAATTTGGCCTTAACATTCCATCGGAGTCGGAGTCGTAATTATACAAGTCAGATTTCTGGAGTCGGAGTGTTAAAATTTTTGGAGTCAGCAAATTTTATCACCGACTCCACAGCCCTGGTCTAACAGGATACAAAATGGCCTGATAGAAGCAATAGGTATAGCTGTAGATAACAATGTTAAAGAAGAGATCGCAAGGGCCCCATTTATTGCTATAGAGGTAGATGAAATGACAGATATTTTGAATAAATCTCAATGTTCCACAGTTTTAAGATATGTATTGGATTCTGAAATTAAAGAAGCTTTCATATGATTTGACGAACTTAAAGACAGAACAGCTACTGGTATAACAGAATGCATATTTAAATTTAGACAAATACACTTGTGCTGAGAAACTTGTAGCACAGACATACGATGGAGCTTTGGTAATGGCATCCCATTTAAATGGCGTGCAAGCTAAAGTAAAAGAAAAGGCTTCATCAGCGTTATTTACTCATTGCTATGCTCACAAATTAAATCTGGTCTTATCTCAATCGCCGAAGTTCATACCTGAATGTTCAATATTTTTCAAGACCATTGAGGGCCTTGCCTCATTTTTCAGTCACTCTACAAAACGAACGCAACTTCTTGATGAAATAGTGTGAAAACGCATTCCAAAGGCTGCTCCAACCAGATGGAGTTCTAATTCAAAGCTAGTGCAAACTATTTTACACAATCATTCTGACCTTTGTAGACTTTTCCAAGAGATTAACAGCAATCCTTTATCTTGGGATTCAGATACTTTAGTAAAGAGTAATGGATTTCATAATTGGCTAACAAAAGAATTCACGTACTTCCTTCTTATGGTTTATGATAAAATTTTCAATAAAACTGATGTACTCTTCAATATCTTGCAAACTAAAATTATAGACATTCCATATTGTATTGAAAGAATCAATGAAGCAATAGATTCATTTGAAGAGATGGGCAAAAATTTTGATGACATCTATGAGAAATTTGAAGAAAGTTGTATAGAAAATAACTTGACTGAATCAAATTGTCGTAAAAAATGTCCAATTAAAGAAGAAAAACAATTTTCTGTCTAATATTGAATGATATAATCAAACATATTAAAGCAAGATACGATGACTTCAAAAATTTACAGTTTATTTCTTTGTTTGACAGTAAAAAGTTTGAAAAAATGGTTAGTCAAGTTGATAAGGATGCACTAGAAAGCTTAGAAAAGAATTATACTAACTTCTTTGACGTCATAAAACTAAAGAGTGAGTGACCTTGTTGGAATCTACAATGCACAAGTGTTCCGAGATAAGTCTCTTAAAGATTTGCTTGTTTTCATTTTTCAAAATGAATTTGAACAAACTTTTCCTGAAGCAGTGAAGCTGCTGCAATTGATTCTAACCATTCCAGCTACAACTGTTTCCGCAGAAAGGTCATTTTCTGCTTTAAAAAGAATTAAAACCTTCACTAGGAATCGAATGACAAATGAAAGGCTTTCATCACTTGCCTTAATTTCTATAGAAAAGGAAAGACTTATTAAAATGGAGCAAAGTGCTACTCAACTTTTATGAAATAGTCACAAATATAATTGTTAATAACAAGGAGAGAAGAATGGAGTTTATCTACAAATAATGCAGTAAGTAAATATTTTTTACTAGAATTTTCTTTCAACTTTTTAAATATTTTTATTAATTGTTAGCTAGGACGTATCAGAAGTAAACATTTGGAGACCGTTAATTATTTCTTAGTACTTTATTGAGTATGCAATATGGCAAATTTCTTTTCTCGATGAAAGTTATTGGCGATTTACAGTTATAAGGTCCTTTGTTGAAAATTTATTTTATTAATGCCTTCTGCCTACCTTGAATTATTATTCACCGCACGTGCCTGACCTAACCCACAAAGCACTGACAT
>JAJOZX010009668.1:0-120000 GCA_023014485.1 Bathynomus jamesi | reverse complement strand
ATTATTTAGCGAATAATTCAGCAGACAGTCAACAATTACACATGTATCCTTTGATAAAAGAACTGTTCACAAAATACAACACTACTCTGCCATCAAGCGCTCCAGTTGAGAGATTTTTAGCATAGCTGGAAAAAATTCTCACTTAATCTACAATTTGTGTAATCTGGAAACAACGGAAAGCACGGCGATTTGGTGTGATTTCTGTCAACGATTGCGAGACTTTATCTGCATGAATTGGAATGATAGGGAAATAACTCTTGTCTCGAATGCGAAACACGTCATGGGGATCAAATTTCTGTGTGGTGCATGTACACAGACTAGGTCGGGTCGAATTTCTGGGGGGAGATTGGGCACTATGTGGGGCTTATGAATTGGGGTCCTGACCAACATACTCCAAAAGAAAGTTTATGCTCTCCCCCGTACCACTAGCATACTCCCTCCTATTTTTGGCTCCACCCCAAAAATGAAAATAGTCTCATAAATGAAAATAGTCTCAAATGAAAATGGAGACCATTTAGAGCATCTTCTCATAGAGATGACCCCCCACCCCCCAAATTGCATAATATATATCGTGTGCAATTTTCAGGCAATTACCTCAAAAATTTGGATTTCTCAAAATTTTCACCACACGTATTTTCTCAAAATATTTGCTATATCAGAAAATTGATTACACATAAACATCGTTTATGTGTAATCAATTTACTAAGCTGTGTGTTGAATTTCAAATTCAATACCAATAAATTTCATGTTCTAATTATCATATATTTTTACAGGAATTATAAGAATTTATGCTCTTTAGATTTACTTATGATCCATGCATGATTCTATAAAAGCTGGATTTTTAATTTTTTAAAAAGGTTGAAAAAAATGTCAACCAGTAACAAATTTTTGAATGCAGCTTTTGGTTTTGCCACTGAATTCCGCCGATCAATGATTCCTACAAAGGCAGACATTGTCAGACACTTTCTTCATTCAAAAGAGAAAAAAATCAAGTCAAGGGGATCAGCAACTGCGAACGATTGCTACAATATAGTTACCAAAGATCTTCAAGATATTTGGGCCATGTTCTCTTTCCGTCATTCAAGAAAGATCTATTTCTTCTGCAGTGGAAAGATTAATCAGATCAGCTCTTTCCTTGAACAAGGGTTCCTCTAAGTCAAAGGAATGAAAATTTTGCTAAAAAACTTGCTTCATATGATGAAATGTTTGACATTTGTACTTGTAAATGTTATAATAAAGGAATAGAAAGGCCATTTTGTCGATGCGAGGTAAAAATTCCAATGGTAGAGTGGGAGTCATTTGTAGGCCAAAAGCAAAGAATAAATCAAGGCCATTTGATCGTGAAGCTGCCACTGTCCAGAGACAATCCCTCTCAAGAGCAAGAGAAGAACAAGAGAGGCAACAAAGGTCACAAGTGGAAATGGCAGAGGCTATGGAAGTTGTACCATCTTCTTCAGTAGATGACTTTAGCGAAGATAGAGAAGACAGTGACAATGAGCTAGAATTCGTTCCCGATGTGGAATTGATTGAAAATGATCAAAATAGTATTCATACAATGAATTACCATTGGTGGCAGACTGTTACCGTGTGAGTTCGAGAGCTACAGCAGCTATTGTTAATGCTGCATTGAAAGATATGGGAATAATCGATCAATCTAACATGCTTGATGGGAAGAAAATAGAGAGAATTCGTGTAGGCAAGAAAAATAGTTAGATCTAGATGTGAAAATGTGAATATTGAATGTATAGGGTTTGATGGAAGAAAGGATGATACGTCAACCAAGCATGGAAAAGAGAAAGAACAACATTATGTGCTGATCAAAGACCCTGGAGGTATCTATGTAGACCATCTCTGCCATGATGCAGGAAATGCTCGGTGTATAGCTGATGAAATTATAACATTCTTAATTGATTCAGCGAGCATCGACACTCTCAATGCTCTGCTATGCGATGGTACTGCTGTCAATACTGGTAGATTTGCTGGTACCATAAAATTGATTGAAATTTTTTCGCAAAGATCAGTTCAATGGCTCGTGTGTCTTTTACACATGAATGAACTACCCTTCAGACACATTTGAAACCAGAGACGGAAAAACATCAGGACCAAATACCTTTAAAGGTTCAATTGGAGCCAAATTGAAATGTGATTTAACCATTTTAGACAGTGACATTTTCACCAGTTCAGGGCAACGTCCAAGATATACCACCGAATGTCGTGAAAGAGTTGAGCAGTGATCAAAAGTATCTCTATGATATGTGCCTAGCAGTGCAATCTGGATGGGTATCTCAAAGTCTAGCCCGCAGGTCTCCAGGTGCCATTCATCATGCTTGCTGGATTACTTGAGTAAACCGGATTCTTCGTTTATATGTATCAACTTTGCATCCCGAACAAAATCTGAAAGAACTGGTAACCATCGTCATGAAATCATATGCTCCTGGATGGTTTCATATCAAATCCCATCCTAAAGCTACTGATGGAGCACAGAATTTTTTTCATTTGATTGTCTTGATGCGAGGATTGGAAGAAAAATATCACATTATTATGGAACCGGTGTTCCGTAATAATGCCTATTTTGCCAATCCCGAAGCTACCCTACTGTCAATGCTTACTGAGAGCAGACATGTCAGAGAAGATGCTCTTCAGAAGATACTTCTCAGTCGGACACGTTTCAGTGGCACACGAAATTTTGAGCTTCCTAAATCTCTAAATTTCGATTCCAAAGACTACTATGAGATGATTGACTGGAGAAAGGAAGCTATCAATCCTCCACCTTTGATAAGGAATTTCAGCAATGAAGAGCTACTGCATACAAGAACATAACCCTTGAAAATTGCTGCCTTTTCATGCCACAGTCAAAGCGTGGAAAGTGCAGTGAACTTAGTGACAAAAGCATCAGAACAAAGGATTGGCTATGGCAATTGGCACAAATTTATCCTCAATCAACTGGAATCAAGAAAAAGACTGCCACAGTTTGAATGGAAAAGCCAATGGGGCCAAGGCACATCCACACATAACTAGTGAATTGTGAAGGTAATTTTTAAATTAAATTTTGTTTTTACTTCAAAGCTGTTTTGTGTAATAAATGGTAAAATAGACTAATTGTTTTCTTTTCAGACAAATATACTAGGCCTATATGAGGTTTATGAATTGGTCTCCTAGGCAATCAGTACTCCAAACTAAAGTTTATGCCACCCTTTTCTACACTATATGATCAAAAGTATTCGGACACCCCAGAAAATCCGCATTTCTGCAAATATCACCTTCGCCGAAAGGTATGCTGGAAAAAGCGTGGCGAAACTATAATGCTGAGGTGTTCTGTTAAGTTATCAGTAACTGTTGTGAAGCCATGCCGCGTGGACGTGAACTCTCTGAGTTCCAACGTGGACTCATCATCGGATGTTATTTAAGTAACGTTTCTATACGAAACATTGCAGCCAAACAGGATATACCAAAGTCGACTGTAGCGGATGTTATCATGAGATGGAAGCACGATGGTGCAACTAACGCGAAAAAACGTTCCGGACGACCACGCAAACTGACGGAACGTGATAGAAGAAGTCTGGTACGACATGTCAAGAAGTCCCGCACATCCTCTGCCGCTTCCATCGCTGAGGAGGTAGGAAGAGCATCCGGTACCTCCGTCAGTACTGTAACTATCCGCAGAGAGATGCACAGACTCGGTTATTATGGTAGAGCAGCTGTACACAAGCCACTGATTACAAAAGTTAATGCCACGCGTCGTTTGGCCTGGAGTCTCCCATCGTTCCTGGACCGTGGAGGACTGGAAAACTGTTCTTTGGAGCGACGAGTCGCGGTATTCACTCTTCCAGTCTGATGGGCATGTTTGGGTGTGGCGACAGCCCGGAGAACGGCTTTTTCCTGACTGTGTACGTCCAGCAGTGAAGTTCGGTGGAGGGTCCATCATGGTATGGGGTTGTTTTTCCTGGCTAGGGCTCGGCCCGTTGGTTGTTATACCCACTACCATGAACGCTGACGTTTATCTCTACGTTCTGGACAATTTGGCCCTCCCTACACTGTGGCAATACTACGGAGATGGCCATTGTTTGTTTCAACAGGATCGAGCTCCCTGCCATACTGCAAGGCGTGTGCAGGACTGGTTTCGTGAAAATAAGGTGGATTTGTTAGACTGGCCTGCTCAGAGCCCCGATCTCAACCCAATCGAGCACATGTGGGACGAACTGGAGTGATGGATACGAAACCACACACCACGCCCAGCTTCACTTGCATCTCTTGCATCAGCTCTGCAAGAGGAATGGCGAGCCATTCCTGCACAGACTTACCGAAAACTGGTGGAAAGTATGCCTCGACGTGTTGACGCTGTAATAAAAGCAAAGGGTGGACCTACTGGTTACTAAATGCCATAATAAAACCATTTTTCCCAAAACCATGCGGTGTCCGAATACTTTTGATCATATAGTGTATATACTGATAACATTTTCTGGGGATGCAGCAATTTTTCAAGGACTTGAAATTTCTTGGATAATTGCCTGAAAATTGCACGAGGTATATTATGCAATTTTAGGGGGGGGGGGGGTCATCTCTATAAAAAAATGCTCTAAATGATCTCCATTTTGATTTATGATACTATTTTTAATTTGGGGGCGGAGCCAAAAATAAGAGGGAGTATGCTAGTGGTACGGAGGGGAGCATAAACTTTCTTTTGGAGTATGTTGGTTAGGATATCATTTCATAAACCCCACATAGTGCCCATCTAAAAAAAAAATCATTTAGACTAGATTTCGACCCGGTCTAACAGATGGCAAATTCATTTGCGGTACTTAAAGAAATGGAGATAGCAGACTCGAATGTTGCAATAAAGAATGAAATAATGGGGACACAAGGGTCCGGAAATGACCCAATGAAAAACCGGGTGGATATAAGAGGACAAAATAACGAACAACAGCATAATAACTAACAATAATTTAATAATGAATAACAATATAAACAATACAGAAGGAAGACATAGATGAAAGAAAAGTAAAAGTTGCGAAGTAGTCAAACTGTCCAACGAGCGAAATGATAAAAAGATAACTAAAAACGTAGAAAATAAACAGCCAAAGAAAAATAATGATAATACCAAAATTAAGAACTCTGAAAATAATAAGAAAACAAGTAGAAGCGTAGAAAATATCGTATGTAAATACTACGCAAAAGGGAACTGCAGATATTGGGATGGGCAATGCATATATGCACATCCCACATTATGCAACATGCATTACACAAGTGGACGCAGCCAACACACTTCAACTGCTAAATACTATCCAGCAATTACAAAATCAGCTGACAAATAGGAATCCGAGAGCCGGACAGAAGGCACGCACAAAGACACTTCATGCGTTATCGGGACAACAGCTACTGACAAAGATAAAAAGAGGTAAATTCTCAGAGGGCCACCTGTATGCAAAAACGATGGATAAAAAATAAAAATAATCCTAGCCAACATTCAGGGCCTTAAATCAAACCTTCTCCGGACAAGGTTTTATACCTGAAAGGACTCATGCAAGTAGCCGGAGCAGACTTTGCATGCCTCACGGAAACTCATCTAAAGGACTGCCAGGCGAACTGTGAAAATTGTGAGTCCTGTATTGACAAAAAAGAAATACAAATTGACAACTATAACATCCTCCGAGCCGACAGAACAGTGAGACGTAAAGGAGGATGTGCTATTTACATAGGAGAAAGGCATATGGCAGAAATAACTAAGTACTAGTGATGTAAAAAAAACTTTTTTTTTTTTTTGTTGGTTTTTTTGTCGTTTTTTTTTTTTTTTTTTGTTTTTTTTTAATAATTAATATAGATATTGCCAATTTAATTATAAGGTATACTTTTGCAATGATATATATTATAAAAATAAATAAATAAATAATAAAATAGGCCATATGGTACCAGTATAGAATGTCCTTTTCAGCCTATTTACAGAAAAAACTGGCCTCTTTCTTGCACTGAAAGTCTTGTATCTTGAGATCCATTAAACTTGCGAGAACACTGGCTGGGAGCTGACTGCCCATTGTCCAACCATTCCAGGACTCTCCCATCCATTCCTCAGATTTTGAATCTCCCACTTAACTATCCTTTAGACCTGCGATGACATATTCCCCCCCCCCCACGAGACCATCCATATATATATATACATACACATACACCCATATACAGTGCCCGCGAAAAGTATCCGATCACTCAAGAAAATACAATATTTTCCCTTGATATTCAGAGACACGTAATTCACTTTCTATTTGTTCTAGCGACATCTGGTAACTTTGAGGTTGCTCGCTGATATGAGAGCTATCCAACGCATTCTCAAATTAGTGTTCTGGTAGCCTTCGTTGCGGGTGGCTGTGTCTCAAATTTGTCAGATTTCACTGTTTGTGTAAATTTCTTGATATTTTTTTTTTTTTTTACAGAAAGTGGTGTAAATAAAATTTATATATAATGTGTGCTAAAAAACAACTTAAGAGTGATTGTCGAGGTGCTATTGTTGCTTTGCATGCATGTGGGAAATCACAGAGACAGATAGCTAAGGAATTAAACATATCCCAAAGTACCGTTAATTTATGGGTTTCACGGGCTAAGAACAATGGTGGCCTAACCACGCCAGTCCCTAAAAAACGATCTGGCAGACCGAGAAAAACAAATTCGCGAACAGACAAACTTATGAAACGTTTAGTATTGAAAAACCCAACAATAACTGCGAAAGAAATAAAATTTAATATGAATAATTTGTTATCTGGTGTTTCTGAACAAACTATCCAGGAGCGGCTCCAAAAAGAACTCGGATTACCATCTCGCCATGCTGCTAAGAAACCGTTCATTAATGAAAAAATGCGTAAAAAACGTGTCGCATTTTGTAAAAAATACATTCATTGGACTGTTGATGACTGGAAGAAGGTTTTATTTAGCGATGAGTCGACATTTTTGACATTCAGAAGTTGTCCAAAAAAGGTTCGCCGGCCTATTGGCTCAAATAGGATGGACCCTAAATACACCCTAAAGACAATGAAACACCCTCCAAGTGTGATGGTTTGGGGTTGTTTCAGTTACTATGGGCGTGGAAACTTATATTTTCTTCCGAAGAACACAACTATGAATGGTGCACGGTATTTAGCAATGCTACAGGATAAACTTCCAATGGCAATGGCAATCCAAAGGACAAAAACATACATGCATGATGGTGCACCATGTCACAGGGCCAAAATAGTGACAAAATGGATTACTGACAATAAATTTGATATTTTGGATTGGCCTGGTAATAGTCCAGATCTCAATCCGATAGAAAATCTGTGGCTAATAATAAAAAATAAGGTTGAATGCCACGACACTGGCTCAGTCGAAAAATTACAAGAGGCCATCAAAAAGGTATGGTGCAAGGAAATATCAGTGGAAGTTTGTCAAAACTTGATTAAATCCATGCCAAAACGTCTAGAACAAGTCATCCAAACCAAAGGACAGATGACAAATACTAATATAAGGTTAGTATACATTTAAACATTGTTTTTTATGTAAAAAATACAAATTTCAAGGGTGATCGGATACTTTTCGCGGGCACTGTACATATATACCAATATATACATAAATACTTATATACACATTTATATCTATTGTATACCCCATACACATGCATACATCCAGAATTCCAGATACATACGCATGCATACTCACATATATACCTACACAAACTCATACACCTCTATTTCGCCCTTTCATTACCTCCGAGATCATTTAGCACATACAGTAATATCCATACAGCCAAAAGAAACCAATTAAGCACAGACAGAGCAGCAAAGCTAGTATTTATATCCCAAAATGCAAAATTCCAAGAAAGTGAAGTAAAACATGGTGCTACATTGGCTTCGTCAACATCCAAATCTGCAATAAATACCAGTACCTGTGATATTGAAACTATTTGCTTTAATCAATCTAGTGATACTGATTCTTCAATGGAAATAGAATCAGATAATGAAAGTTAAACAGCATTAGGTTAACACAAAGGTTATAGAAAGATGAATATTTATATTTTTTTTATTTTTCTATTTGGAATATATATATATATATATATATATATATATATATATATACATACACACACACACACACACTGGTATTCTTGCCAATCACAATTATATCTATTGTTTTATACCAGTATTATGGATATTATACCAGTACCTGTGATATTGAAACTAGCATATATGCTTTACCCAATCTAGTGATGATTCTTTTATGGAAATGAAGGTTAACCAACATTAGGTTAACAAAAAGGTGAATATTTTTTTTTTCGATCTGGAATATATATACTGGTACTCTTGCCAATCACAATTATGTATATTGTTTGAAATGAGGAAGAATGTTTTATGTTCTAGTTAAAAAATATAGGTATATACATATAAAAAATGAGGGTTTGTTTTTCCTTTCTATTATATACTTTTTGTGTGATTCAGTTTTTCTAAAAGATGACTATATACATATACTAGGTATAACCGTATAAGCATGGTAGTATAGTAAATTATAGGTAATACTAATATACTTATTAGATTAAAGGAAGAAAAATATGGAATAAGTTTAAAACAATAAAAAACAAAAAAAACAAAAAAAACAGACTATCTTCGTTTTAAACAAAAAAAACGACAAAAAAAACAAAAAAACGACAATAAAAACGACTCACATCACTACTAAGTACCTCAAACAGCTACGTAGAATGTGTAGCAGCAAAAGTTGAAAAATTAAATATGGTACTGTACTATCAGGTCATCCCATAAGTAATGCCATTTTTTACGATAGATTAAGTTTAAACTAGTCCTACTCGGTTTAAACAAATTTTCCGAAGGTTATATCTAAGAGGAGATCTATCATGTTTTGCTACATACTTTACAGACCTTGACCAGTGAAGAAGTGTGTTTTGCTTTGTGTGAACCCCTCATAAACATGGTGGTATCAAAAGAGCATATCATGCATATAATGCTTTAAGAGTTCAAAAAAGGGAATAGTGCTACGGTACTGAAGCAACGCGAAACATTCAGGATGTTTATGGCAATGATATTCTGCATGTGAGGAAATGTCAAAGATGGTTTCAAAAGTTTAGGAATGGTGACTGCTGTTTGACAGATGCAGCACACTCTGGACGCCCTGCTGAGTTTGATGATGACCTGCTGTTAGCCGCACTTGAAGATGACTGTTCAACAACTGTCAAAGAATTTGCCCAGAAACTCAATTCATCTCCATCCATCGACATTTGCAACAACTCAGGAAAGTGCCTAAGTTAAGAAAATGGGTGCCACATGAATTGTCCGTCGACAATCTGAGGGTGAGGGTAAACATTAGCACAGCTCTTCATTCCCGTGAACTCCAAGATCCATTTTTGCACCGTTTAGTGACTGGTGATGAAAAGTGGATACTGTACCAGAATGTTAAGCGCCGTCGACAGTGCGTTTGTGCTGGAGAACCAGCGACACCACAGCCAAAACCAAATCTTCACCCTTGGAAGGTGTTGTTTAGTGTTTGGTGGGATAAAGGTGGTGTAATACACTTTGAAACCTTACCACACAACCAAACAATCACCGCTCAAGTTTACTGTCAACAACTGGATCGATTGAACACTGCACTAAAAGTAAAAAGAGACCTTCTTTGGTTAATCGGAAAAGAATCGTGTTCCACCACGACAACGCATGTCCTCATACCACTCAGATCACTTCTGCAAAAATTGAGGAGCTTGGGTGAGAAAAACTTCCACATCCTCCAGACCTTGCGCCTTCAGATTATCATCTCTTCAGGAGTCTGCAAAACTATCTTGACGAGAAACAGTATACTTCTTTAGATGACCTGCACACCAGTCTTTGTACGCTTTTTGCCTCAAAACCGGCTGAATTTTATAAACATGGCATTGAAAAGCTCGTAGGACGTTGGCAGAGTGTCACTGATTCCGATGGAAAATATATACTAAATTAAAAATTTTCAGTCGTTTTTTTTTTGTCCTTCAAATTCCGATCTAAAAAATGACATTACTTGTGATGACCTGATAATTGCAATGTACAGACCCCCAAACACACCAACCTCAAAGTTTTCAGATTCCATTACAGAGGTAAGAAACCGGGTAAAAGATCAACACTCTCCAACCCCAAATATTTTTCTCTGTGGTGATTTTAATTTCCCATTCAAGAAATATAAAAGGATATGAAAAAATATATGTATACACCAGGACAAGGGGGGCACACGAGAAGACCAGGAGCAGGTAAAAATGCTACTAGCTCTAGCTTATGAATTTATGTTAATGCAAGAAATAACAGAAAACACAAGAAAAAACAACTGCCTAGATTTGGTATTCACAAACAGCAGCAATCTAACTGATAATGTAGAAATATCCCCAACTATGATATCGGACCACATCATTGAAATAACTAATATAAAGGGAACAGGAAAGGAAAGAACACGCACAACAGAAAGAAGCAAATTCGAAATTTTTAATTTTCACACCAAAGCTATAAACTGGGAAGATTTTACATACAGCATGGAAGTAATAGATTGGAGAAGACGTTAGAAATTGTGGAAAAACATGTCCCAAAAATACAACAGAGAGGAAAAAGAAGCAGGTCCGAGAGACAAGAAAGCATCATTTCGAAAGAGCAAAAGAGTGACTGCAAAATTAAGGAACTGTAAAGATAACATCAGAAAAATATTAAATGATAAACTGCGAAGTATCGATGATGTCATACAGAACTAACTGAGAAGCATACAGAAAAAGACAACAACGACGCTATACAAGCGATAAAGGCTAACTCAAAGTACTTCTATGATTTCGCCAAAGAAAGTTGAAAAACCATGCGACTATCGGACCTTTAAAAAGCAAGAACAGTGCTTTATCTGATGATCTAACAGAAGTATCTGAAATAGTAAGAGCTCAGTACGAATAATCTTTCAGTATCCCAAAAACTGACAAATTTGATATGCTACAGAAACGTATTCTTTGAAGAACTACAAGAGGAAAGTATAACGACTTTATGACGGATGATATTACACAAGCCATAGGGAAACTAAAAACACACTCAGCAGCAGGACCGGATAAATGGAATGCCACACTGATCAAAAACTGCAAGAATGCAATCGCTGAGCCCCTATACTGTATATGGAGACAATCACTAGACACGGGAGAAATACCAGGCATCCTGAAGAGCGCGAACAATATAAAGGAGATCGATCCAAGGCTAAAAACTATAGGCCAGTGTCACTTACATCGCGTGTCACTTACATCGCGTCTCACTAAAATATTTGAAAGAATAGTTAGACAGAAAATCTATGACTTCCTGAAAACTCAGAAAAAATTAAGTGATAACCAACATGGGTTTCAGTCAGGCAGATCATGCCTATCACAACTAATGGAACACCAACAACATTATTGATGCACTTGAAAGTAATGAAAACTATGATGTACTATACACAGACTTTGCTAAAGCGTTCGACAAGTGTGACCATGGAATCAAAATACATAAACTGAAATATATGGGAATAACAGGAAAAGTAGGGAAATGGATATATAATTTCCTTAGTGAGCGGCGGAAGTCATTACAGTACAGGGAGTATCTTCATCAAAATCAGAGGTCCTCAGCTCAGTACCACAAGGTACCACTACTTTTCATAATCATGCTAACTGACATAGATGAGGATGTTACCAGAGACAGCTCAGTAACATCCTTTGTGGATGACACGAAGATTAGTATCAAAATAAGAAACCCAAAAGATATAGGATCTCTACAAACCAACATAAACAGAATCTATACAAGTGGACGGAAGACAATATGAAGTTTAACACCGAGAAACTTCAGCTGTTACGGTATGGAAAAAGAGAAGACCTAAAAGCCAAAGAATATTATACCCCAAATGGACAGGAAATTCTGAGAAATTCTAGAGCAAAAGATTTAGGGGTTTGTAATGGCAGATGATGCTAAATTTGAAACAAAATAAGATAGCAGTAAACAGCAAAGAGAATAACGGGGCAAATATTGAGAACCTTTAAACGAAGGAATAGGAATGTAATGATTCCTCTACTGAAAACCCTGATCATACCCAAATTGGAATACTGCTCAGTCCTAACATCCCCATATAAAAAAGAAGACATTAGACAGCTAGAGGGGATTCAGAGAAGCTTCACAGCCAAGATCAAGGGGTGCAAAGAACTAAACTACTGGGAAAGGTTACGCAAATTAAACCTATATTCACTGGAAAGGAGGAGAGAGAGAGAGATATACACCATTATTTACACTTGGAAAATAATGGAGAAACTAGTCCCTAATCTTACTCTGAACCCTATAACTCCCAAAACAACGGTGGAAAGTAGAAACGGTAGACTGTGTCGTATTCCCAAATTATTAAAGGTGAGATAGGGAACATCCTTAACCCTGAAAGAAAATAGTTTTGTTGAAAGAGGCTCAAAACTGTTTCATCAGCTGCACAAAGACCTAAGAAACACGAAGGGAGTTGCAGTGGACATCTTGAGAAGATTAGATGCCTGGCTCAGAACAATCCCCGATGAGTCAGGCGTACCTGGCTATGTGAGGTGGAGCACAAGAAACCAACTCGCTACTTCACCAGGCCAATTCAAGAGGAGAGGCGACAAGCTTGACCTTCGCGAAATGAGGAATCATCACGCGGAACCTTTGTAAGGTTGTAAGATAATATATATATATATATATATATATATATATATATATATATATATATATATATATATATACACATACATATTATACAGGGTGTCCCAGAATTAACTATCTATTTCAATGAAATTGGACAAATTTTTAAAAAAACACTTATTTGTTTATCATGTTTAATATGTTTAATATGTTAAAAATGTATACATTTCTAAATTTTTTTCATAATTTTTCATAGTTTTATTTTCATTCTCTTTCAGAACCCTATTAATAATGAATACACAAGAACGCATCTTTGTTGTAACATCCCGTATCAAAGCCTTTTTCATCAGTGTCGAACGCAAGATTCTACGAACTGTTGTCTTGGATATGTTGAGTCTTCAACCGGCCTCCCTAACCAAAGTTGTTGGTTCATCCTCAAACAATTGTCGTACCTGTTCGGTACTGTTACGTGCTGTCCTTGGGCGTCCTCTTCCCACCTCGTCGTGTACGGATCCAGTTCTTTTAAATTTGTTCACAAGTTCACGAATCGCTTTGTCTGTAGGACCGGTTCTGTGGAATCTTCTTGTAAATTTTTCTCCGATTTCATTACATTGCATTCCTTTGATACGGGATGTTACAACAAAGATGCGTTCTTGTGTATTCATTATTAATAGGGTTCTGAAAGAGAATGAAAATAAAACTGAAAAAATTATGAAAATAAGATTATGAAAAAATGTAGAAATTTATACATTTTTAACACATTAAACATGATAAACATAAATAAAAGTGTGTTTTTAAAAAATTTGTCCGATTTCATTGAAATAGTTAATTCTGGGACACCCTGTATATATATATATATATAATAAAATGTGTGTGTGTGTGTGTAACGTCATTCTATGAACTTTAGCGGCCACTATTCAATTTTGTTAGACATGTGATATTACACCATCGGAAGTCGAACTCCTGACGTCAGTCTTTATATCAATGTAGTAGTTGAAATATTTTAATCATAAATATTGATACCTCTTTTCATTTTAGTTTTCCTTATGTTTGGGCGATAGCGCTCACATTTGAGCTTTGATGACCAACAACTTTATTAAGACTTGTACAACATACATAGACATACATTTATAAAATTTTGAGTCACAGTAGAATCTCTATGTTCTTCGTGGAGGCAGTTGCTCACTGTAAGGAAAATTTGTTTGGCTGGTTGCTGGCATTTCGCCATTTTTCGTCTGAAAAGTCATCGCAGAATTATGTAATAGTCTACCACGACGAGCTGCTCCCACGCCATTCGGGTGAAACCACCACATAAAAAAGTCTTTTTGTAGGAAAAAAAATCGACGAATTCAACATTTTCTGTTGGCAAGGGGACTTAAGAATATTGTTTATGTAGGTAGCTCTGCTGAAAAAGTTGTCGAATCCTGCTATTCTAGGGTCAATTCCCGAAACAATTAATTTATTAGTCCTATGCTTTAGAGTTCGCATCAGCCACTTGTATTTCTTTATTAGCTCCTCTGACCTGGGAATCTTAACATCGTTAGTCCCAACATACACTAAATATCGTATTTCCATCAGCATCTTTACCAAACTCGTCTATGGAGTCCGTGATGTTGTCAACGAGCTACAGGATAGCAGTACCTCCTCCTCCGAGTTGGGATCCTGCCACAGAAGTCCTGTTCGAATAATATAATTGCCAACTAGCCTAATCTGTTGCGTGTCATTCTGCTCTGGCTCTAGGACGGAAAATCTATTCGTTGTAATTACTCTCAAGCAAGGTTTATGCTGTCTAAGTCTGGTCCCATTTCGAACTGGCTCAAACGGTTGATCCCCCGAAGAAGAAAGGGGGCGGGAATGACGACTGGTCGGGGATTTGTCGTAGAGTCTTCACGCGATCTCCGTCGTGTGTGAGAACTCGCGCCCACACTCTCTGAAACAAAAAATCCTGCAGCGAGTTAAACCTAGCTGCCAAAGAAGTAAATTCCTTTCTCAACTCAATCGCCTCTCCCCAACTTCGAAGTTCATCTCTCACCGAAATCACCTTGTTTCTAGTTCTTGTTGGTTTACACAAAATCTGCAAACTAAAGGGTTAGAAGAGAAGGTTAAAAAAATAGAGAGGAAACTTTCTACCACATTCGGAACAATCATGTAGTTCGGGGGCCATGTCTAGAAAAATTTTCTAATGAAAAATTAAAATTAATTTCCCAATCTAATAGGTAGGCAGAAGAATCTGGAAAGAATTGAAGATTAGTGACCTGAAAATAGTAAACGGTATAGTAAATAGTGTAGGATAATATTGTAGACACCGATCGACCAAGAAAGTACTCCAGGGTGGATGTTAGGCATGCTGGAACTTTCGTTTCTCGTCACTGTCCTCCTTAGCTGATCTTTTTCTGCATCTCATCTACCCTATGAGCAGTCCAGCATGCTCTCAAACACACACTTCTCCCTCTATTCCTCACTACACAAACTTTTTCTTAATATAAATTTTGAAAAGGCATCATTGAGCCTTGGAGCCCTTGTTTTTGGCTCTCTCCATCTTCTGTGGAGATGTCACTATTGCGGGCGCTCGCTCTTAGCCCCCTCCTTCCTACATTGGAAAAAAAAAAACGAGTTCGGAAATACCGAGAGAAAGAATTTTCACATACCCACATTTTTATTTTAAGTAGGTAACAGAGTATCCAGGGGATTAGCCGTGACAATCACCACGTGATGAATGTATTAAAAAAAAGCTAAATTTTCCTCAATTATTAAATATGCAAATAAAACAAATAGTAATAGTAAAAAATAAAATTTTTGGGGGTGATTATATTATTATTATTAAATACATACAAGGTGTCCCAGGACTTAACGTCAATATTTCAGATTATTTTTGAGGTCATTCCCAGTCAAAAATGTTCTATGAACATGGGTTCGATTCTCGACAGTTTCGGAGCTATGGGTATTTGAAGTTAGAGTGTGGTTCGCACATCAATGTTTTATTCAACAAGTGCTAAGTATGTACAGCTCAGTCTACAATAAGTGTTCAAAATGGCCGCGTTCAGCTTGACTACACATTCTAACTCGTCGTAACATTGACTGAGTCACCCTATCAACAACCTCAGGGTCGTTCTGTATGCGTTCTGCAGCAACCATAATTCGACGAAGCAGTTCATCACTTCTGTTCATTTTTTGCTTGTATACCATCGCCTTCATTTGACCCCAGAGATAAAAACCTACAGTAGTTGGGTGAGGTCTGGTGATCTCTGTGGCCAGACTTGTGGACCCCGACAGCAATCCACCGATCAGGGAAACGATGATTAAGGTACTCCGTCACTTGTCAATCATCATGTGAAGACGCCCCATCATGTTTTAGGTACATATGTTGTGTCATCAGAGGAACATCTTCTGAAAGATGTGGCAGTTCATTCTGCAGAAATTTGACATAAATATCCCCTGCAAGACGTTCCTCGAAGCTAAACAGTCCAATAAGTAGGATGCCAATAATACTGCAACACACATTAACGGAAAATCTACATTGAAAGTTACTTTCTACTGCTATGTGTGGATTCGCATCTGACCACCAATGTGAATTGCGGGTAGACTGAGCTGTACATACTTAGCACTTGTTCAATAAAACACATTATGATATTACCACTCTTTAACTTCAAATATCCATAGCTCCAGAACCATTGAGAATCGAAACCATGTTCAGAAAACATTTTTGACTGGGAATGACCTAAAAAATAATCTGAAATATTGACAAAGTCCTTGGACACCCTGTATAATATTATTATTAATAGAGAGAGATTGTTGTAATAATAAACTAAAAGTGTGTACTCACAGGCAACAATGATAAATTCCACACTAAACACTTCAGTAATTAAAGTATAAATATAAAATAATTTAAATCACTCATGAGCAAAATAATAAAATGGCAAATTAGACAATCAAACATTTCAGGGTAATTCCAGGACAAATAGACAAATGAAAGTGCCAAATGTACACTCCACCATCTTCAAAATTCATGAAACTTGGTGTGAGGGTTGGTTTTGGTCCAAATTACAAAAATCTGAATTTTTTTTAAAATTGGCCAAGTTGGTCAAATTTTATGGCTTGACCAAATTTTGGCCAAATGAAAAACCAACAATTTTCAAACATAAATATCTCAGCTGCTAATTGTGGTAGCGTAATAAGTCTTAAATGATAAAATATGTAAAATTAACTGTACAGGAATACCTCAGATAAGACAGTTTCAAACAGGACGGATTTCACAATAGGACGGATTGAATATTATAATATAAAATTAATTATTTAATGTAATATTTAAGATATTTATAAAAGGAATGTTAGTGCGACGATATATTAAGTTTCAAACAACCCACACGCGGTCTATATTACAAGTTTTTGGAAAAATTATAACATCAGAAATGTTATAGAAAACATCAATCAAGCGTGGCTTCAAGTACTGCGAGTAATATGCGAGCAGTGTGGAAAAATATTCTACCACATTGTGCAACTGATTTTCGTGGTTTCGAAAATCACATTGCAGGAGTTGCAACTGACATTGTTAGCATTGGGAAGGATCTTGGATTCGAAAATGTTGATGCACCAAATGTTATCGAGTGCATTGAATCGCATTCGAAAGATCTAGATAATGAAACTAATCAATCTAGAACAACAACGAGTTTATGAAGAAGAAGCAAAAGAGGAAGATGCAGAAGCAGAAGACGTTCCTACAAAAGAATTTTCAACTGGTGATCTTGTATTCTTATTGTTTTATTTCACATTTAAACATGTTAAATCATTATAATTATCGAAAATAATCATACAAAAAACATAATTTAAAATGTCTTGGAACGACCTACAGTATTTCCCATTAAAACATGCCTCGAACAGGGCGGTTTCAAACAGTGCGGCATGTCGGCGGAACGAATTAACCGTCTTATCCGAGGTATTCCTGTAGTTTCTAAATATGTATCATTTTTTTAGGGTAACAAAAATAAAATTATGATTTTTTGGAAAAAAAAATTTTTTTTTTTTTTTTTTTTTTGCGATTTGGCAGCAAAGATATCATTTTTCGAAAAAAAAGACCAAGAATAAGAAATGTTTATTTGATGTATGTACACCATAATAAGTAATAAAAAGTCAGCTTATAGTTTATTATAAGGCTCAAAACTGAGTTTGAAATTAAGTAATTATAAATTTTTTTTCAGATGACGAAGATTTATTACAGACTTGTTGGTCCAAAAAAAGAATTTTCAATTCATATAAAAAATACATGTAGATAAACCAAAGGAGAAAAAATCTTTTAAAATATATGTACAATGTACATACATAACCTCTCTTATATTTAGGGACAGAATATATTGACAATAATAATGTTTAATTTATAAAGTGCTTATCAGAGTATAAAATACTCTTCCTAATACTACATGTACACAAGTCTTTGAGAATGAATTAAGAGACAGTATTCTCATCCAGTGAATCCAAATTTTAGACACTAATAATAATATAAGAAAAAAGAATTTGAAAAGATTTTTATAACTATTAAGTAGATACACAAATCTTAGATAAAAATTTTAGAAATATTATATAGACAATCTTAAATAGTATACATTCGATAGAATTTATTTTATCTTCTTTGAAAAGTTATTTAATTCTTGAAGCGGAAAAATGTATTGTATTCTTGTTCCTCCTCGTAAACTTGCTTCAATACTCCCAAATATATTTTCTGTTGGAACGTGACAAACATCATCTTGTGCAGGAAAAACGTACAAGGGACATACGCCCGAAGGATGGAGAAATTTTATCAGAAAATCATCATATTCACAGTCAAAGGACTGGACTAATCCGAGCCATAGTTTATTTTCATACATACAATCCACAAAAGAGCCTGTTTCAATTTCGCGTTGAGAGACAGTATTATGTTCTTGAACCGAAGCAGAAACTCTAATGAGCTCTCTTATTTCGACTAACTGTGCACTCTGAGAGAGTGGATAAACCTTCAACGAATTCTTGGAAATTGGGACGAAGCGATGTAATTGTTGAGTACCTTTGATAGAAGTAATAGGTTCACTCAGACGCTTTTGCAAAGAAAGCTCTACATCTACAACTTCATAGAAGCATTTATCTGTTTTTGTCCCGGCTTCAATCCAGCTGTAAAACAAATTCATAAATTTAGGTTGCGTGAAATAATCAAATATCAAATATTTTGTATATATGTATTCAAGTATTGATGCTAATATTTAAAAACAGAAAACTACAAATTTTGCACTAAGAAACAAATGTCCTGAACGGAGTCTCTATTGTTTTATTACCTGTTTTAATAGGGCTTTCATCAAATAAAGGTAAAATATTTTCGCTGAGCAAATCTTTATTGAATTGCCTGTCTTGAGCGACAAATTCTTCCAATGGTGGTGGATTCATGGAATCGCTACTGCTTCGCTCCATAGATTCGTTAAGTATGTCCTGGCTCAGGTATTGGTGCAGGTTCCAGCTCTCTGGATGAACGTTGAACATGTTCTAATACAACTGGCTTCTTTTTAATTGTGACATAGCAATTGCTGCATAGTAATTGATTTTCTTCCAAAATTCCATAGCTTGCAGCTGCCATGGCAGAGTTTACTTTTTTGATGTTACAGAAAATTCTTCTTGAGTGTTTTTTCATAGGATCACAACAAAATTTTGTGTTTTGAGGCATTTTAAGGGTTAGGTAAATTTACGTATACTAGAAAATTAGGTATATACTGAAAATCTGGAAAGAAAGCAAAAAATTGTTAAAATTTGGAGGATTTTTTTTTTTACTCATTTTTTTCTCATAATCGTCGATAAGATGACTTTTTATTACTTATTATGGTGTACATACATCAAATAAACATTTTTTATTCCTGGTATTTTTTTCGAAAAATGATATCTTCGCTGCCAAATCACAAGCTGAGATATTTACGTTTGAAAATTGTTGGTTTTTTCATTTGGCCAAAATTTGGTCAAGCCATAAAATTTGACCAACTTGACCAATTTTCAAAAAAATTCAGAAATTTGTAATTTGGACCTAAACCAACCCTCACACCAAGTTTCATGAATTTTGAAGAGGTGACCGTGTACTTCATTTGTCTATTTCTCATAGAATTACCCTTCAATCACTGCCCCAATTAGAGCTAGTGGAAAGATTAAAGGTGCCCCATAGCCGTCTCATGCAAAGCATGGAATGACTGTTGAGAGGGATGGCTTTGTGAAGTGGGTGAAGTGAAAAGTGGACTCATTGGCATAAAAGTGGATAGGGTAGAAAGCGAGACTTAATAGGTCATTGATAAATAAAAGGAAGAGTGGGTGACAGGACAGAGCCCTGAAGAACACCATTATTAATAGCTTCACGAGAACAGTGGCCTTCAACAACCACAGATGTAGCTCAGCCAGAAGGGAAATCAGATATTAAGGTACATATAAAAGGATAGACACTGAAGGAGAGCAGTTTGAAAATTAAGCACTTGTGCCAGCCTTTATCAAAAGCTTTGGATGTGTCTAGTGCAACAGCAAAGGTTTCACCAAAATCCTGAAAGGAAGATGACCAAGAGTCAGAGATATACAAGAAAAATGCCAGAAGAGTGTCCCTTGTGGAACCCATACTCACAATCTGAAAGAAGATTGTGAACAGAGAAGTGTTTAAGAATTTTCCTATTAAGGATAGATTAAAAAACTTTAGAAAGACAAGAAATCAAAGCAATTGCACGATAGTTTGGGGTTGAGAGCAGTCACCCTTCCCCAGCCACAGTAGTAGTAATCATTCAATGGGAAATCATAGTAGTACTGCCTAAGGGCCTCCCAATCAGCATCATCATTGCCAAAGATACCTTCTCGTGGGAGGATTCAAAGGATGAACTGGAATGATAGGACAGGAAACAGATATAGAACTGTGGTCAGAGGATCCCAGTGGAGAAAAAAAGTTTGACAGAGTAAGAAGGATGAGTGGTGAGAAATAAACCCCCAGAATGTTGGGCTTATATCCAAAGCAATTGGGGATATGAGTAGGGGTGCTGTACAATCCACTCTTGGTCATTCAGGATAGGAAAGTTGTAAGCTATTTTCATCAGGGATGTCAGAAACATGGGAGGAAAGCAAAATGTAGTGGTGAACACTGAAATTTCCTAAAATGCAGATTTCAGTAAAAGGAGAGTGGGATAAAATGTATTCCACTTTGGAAGCTAGGTAGTCAAAGAGATTTGGATAGTCAGTAGAACAAGGAGAAAGGCAGACAGACAGTGAAGACATACTATTTAGTTTTAGATTGACATGCAAGCCAAAGCCAGGTGTAGAATTTGGAGGATTCAAGTTCGGGAATACAAGAGTAAGTTAGGTCATTGAGTACTTATGAAATTACATATAGAGAAAGTAGGGTGGTACAGAAAAGGGGTTGCTGTCACACATACCCTACTTCAATCATAAAAACTCTTCACTGCATTCATGAGTGTACCACCAATCCTGTAAGTACTCAAGACCTGCCAAAATGCTTCTCTATTCACTATCATACGCTTTTTCAAGATCCATAAAAACCATGTATACTTTGTAATCCTTTTTACATGCTTTTTCAATCATTTATCTAATTGCAAACATTTGAGTCACATAGCTGCTGCCTCCACCTCAGAACCCTCCTTCCTCATTGCTCACCAAGCATTCTGTAATGCCACAAACTCTTTCTATACTCAACAAACTTATACCTCTAACTCTTACATTCACCCCTTTTACCTTCCATTTTGTACAGAGAAATATTTATTGCTTTTTTCCAGTCTTCGGGCAACCTTCTATTTGTCCATGCATTTTAATCCTTTCAATCACCCCACTGCGCGCACACGCACACGCGCATAGTGGTGGGATAAGCAAATATTAGCAATTTGTCTTTTCCCCCTGATTAACAAAGTTCCTTTTCCATGCGAAATTATACCTAAAAAAACTAGCTACTTCCTTAAGTCCGAGAGCAAACAACATGGCTAAAAAATTTTTTTTATTATATGAACTTTTATTTTTTGAAGACACATATACTTACCAACAACGCCAGTTGTTCCATCTCCAATTTCATCATCTTGAGACTGAGACAATTGAACCATAAGCTTTGCTATCTGATGTTCAACATCCATCATTTTGAGAATTGTTGCTCCATCATTAGTTACTGTTACATCACCATCTGGACTAACCATACATTTATCCAAACCCTTTGGCCCAAGTGATGTTTGGAGTATAGATGAAACTGAGCGAGCAGCCAAAATATGAGACTGAAATAAAAAAAGATAAAAGATAAAGCCTGGAAACTCATTTTCTGACAATATGGGGATAAGTTTGCCCCAAGGGTCACCTTTAGCCTGAGCAATGACATAGAAAGCAGCCAACTCAACTAGTGGTGTACCAGTTAAATCAGCATTAGCCAAATTTAGCCAATTCTCTTACCAATTCTTTGAAATTTTTGCTACAGAGCAAAATCTATATTTATACAAAATTGAACAGACAAACAATACTATGCTAATTTATACTCATTTCAATGTGTAATTGTACAAAATATATTTTAATTCACAAAAATAGCAAAGCTTAAGTTGTTTACCCATAAATTTACATTCTCAAACTAGCTACTCTCTAAATATTATAAATTATTGTAATCTCCTACTCTATATTATCAATAACAACAATTTTATATTTTGTACTTTAAAATTTTGATATTAAACCATTTTACTATGTGAACTTTATTTTAAGTATTTTAATAATTTTATAAATCCAAACTTATCTCCATTTTCACACACACACACACACACACACACACATTAAAATAGCTACACAGGGCCTTCAAATTTTAATGAAAAATTATTTTTGTTGTTTACTCTATTAAAGAAATAACAAAACACATCCTAATAACTTTCTTGTTTTAATATTTTCCATCAGATTGTGTGTTTTACATTGATGTAAATAACTTTTAGTGAATTTAGAGCGTTTCTTAATCTGTAAGGATTTACACTATTTATTTATCTTGTGATTTAGTTATAGTCAAATAGGGCCTACAGCTGGCTACAAAGCTTAGCCCCTACAGCCCTAGGTCTTTGAATATAAAAATTATGAAGGTGAATTAATTTTTTAAAATCTAGCCAAAGAATTGGCATTGGCATCAGCAGTTTTCATGGAATCAGTATATACATCACTAAATTCAACCCAACTGAGGAGCCTGCAGGTGGGAGCTCAGAGTCCACTGCCATAACCTACTGGGCACCCTGAGACTGAAATAATAATAAATTGTATGCAAAACACCTTGCAGGCTATCAACTGCTTTCTAAATATAATTTTTTTACAATCTAACTTTCAAATGTTCTATGTGATGCTTCCTCATTTCACGAAGGTCAAGCTTGTTGCCTCCCCCTCTTGAATTAGCCCAGTGTAGTAGTCATTTTCTGGTGTTCACCTCATATATCCATGCATGCCTGGCTTATCTGGGATTGTTCCGAACCAAGCATCTATTCTTTTTTTGAAGATGTCCACTGCAACACCACTCGTGTTTCTTAGTTCCTTGGGCAGCTGGTTAAACAGTCTTGCTCTTCTTACAAAACTATTTTCCTTCAGGATTGAGGATGTTCCCTGTCTAGCCTTCAATTTGGGAACACAACACAGTCTTCCTTTTCTACTTTTCACTGTTGTTTGGGGGGTTATAGGGTTCAGAGCAAAATTAGGGGCTAGTTCCTCCATTGCTTTCTAAGCAGGGCTGTGGAGTCGGAGTCGTGGAGTCAGTCAATTTTGAGTGGAGTCGGAAGTGCATAGTTGGATGGAGTCAGAGTCAGTGCAAATCCTTCAATTATAACCATAGCAGCCTAGCCCTAGCTAAATTTTATGAATAAAATAGACTTAACTTAATGTTTTAATATATAAAATAATATATAACAAATATATAAATATAAATAATAGTGATGTAGGTCACATCCGCATCCGCATAACATCCGCACATTTTCTCGCATCCGCATCCGCACTTTGGACTGCGGATGTCGTGCGGATGTGGACCATTGAGATAAACTGTCATTAATAAGCGGAAATTATCAAATTCTACTATATTAATAGAACTAGTTCATTGTGCGCAAAAGTGATGCAAGCGACAAGACGAGAGGCTGTTCTTGTATGAAGTTACTCTCTTGCAACCTACTTAGATCCACGTTACAAAGCTAAGTTATTTTCACCTAGTACATTAGAACGAGTTAAATCATCACTTGGCAAAGCAGTTGAAGAGCTTCAATCTCTTGAATCTGTCGCTTCGCCACCCACCAAAAGAATAAAAGTTTCAGTGACAGAACCAACACCTTCAACAAGCAAATCTATCACAGAATCTGTCTCTCAGTTTCTTGAGTCAAGCAGCAATGACGAGACCTACGCGATGTCAAAAGATGTAGTAAAAATGATCGAGAGCTATCACCAAGAAAAATGCCTGGCTGCATGTGACAATCCTATTAGTTGGTGGAAAAATACACAGAATATCTATCCATACTTGAGTAAACTTGCAAGGAAACATTTAGCCTGTCCTCCAACAAACGTACCAAGCAAGAGATTATTTAGCAGTGCTGGATTAATATATGATGAAAAGAGAAACAGACTGGCAGCAGAAAAGGCAGAAAAATTAATGTTCCTTAAGCATAACCTTCCTATAATTAAGTTTGAACATTAAACGATGAACATCTTAGTTTACTTTATTTTAATTACTCATTTATAAATATGCCTAATAAAACTTTAAACTTAATATAAATAGTTATCAAGCTAATTAAAGATCTCTTTCTATAAGGGTGGATGGAGGTTGGGGAAAGAGGTCGGTGGGGTGCATTTGAGTTGGGTTCACGTCCCGCATCCTGGTAACACAATTATGGTTTCTAATTGTGGCTGAAACAACAAAATATAACGAATTTATTTGCAGACGAATTCACTAATTGATTTCTATATTAGTTAGATGCTTGATATTATTTTATATGTTCAGAGAAAAGTACAGCAATTATTGTACAATTAATCAATTATACTACATTATAGCTACAGCTCTCTCTATATAATAACTTATTATATACGTTAAACACAACAAATCTCGAATATATCCTAAAAAATAATGAAAATGTAGACATCCGCATCCGCATCCGCGGATGTTGAAATCAAACATCCTCATCCGCAGATGTGAAAAAAATGACATCCACTACATCACTAATAAATAATATATAAATATAGGGTCATTCTCTGTCAGATCAACCAAAAAAATTGAAATTAACACCCTCATCTCTCATATTTTGCTGAAATTTGGTTTATAGGGAGTTTGTGAGCCCTGAATCCATTTCTGAAATTATAAGGTCAATCCGACCAACGGTTCAAGAGATATGACCTCGGGCAATTTGAGGTCACTCGCGAGGTTACTAACATTTGGCAAGCCATAACTTGGGTAATAATTGTCATAATTATATAAACGTATATATATTTAGAATCAGAAAATGACAAGGAATCCAAATATGCAAGTTTTAGAACTCTAGGTTGAAAAATAAAAAAGTTACACTGTAACCAAAATTTGAGGTCACGATTTGACCTCTGGGGTATCAAATGAGAATTTTTTTTTTAAATGTAAAAAATGAAGGCATAGGCATTGGCTATTAGAATCAGCAAAAAAAAAAGTTTGTTTATGTTAGTATTTTTCATGTAACTAACATATAAGTGAACACCATATTCATAAGTTGTGCGTCAATTCTACATATTTTTTCACACTTAAGCTCATAATTTGACCTATAGAAATTAAAATTACATTTTTTATAGATATAAAAAACAAAGTCAGAGTTCTTGACTAATAGAAACAATCATAAAAAGTTTGTTTATGTTGGTACTTTTCATGTAACTAACTTATAAGTGAACATATTTATAAATTGCTTGTCATTTCAAGGAATTTTTATATCTTAGCTATCAATTTGACCTCAAGCTCCAAGAATTTAATAAAAATTGTATTTCACTGCTAATCTACACTGGCAATAATAGTTATAATAGTGAAACGGAAAGACTAAGCTCACATGTAGCCTAAACAAACCTGTTGAAACATGTTGCTACTTGTCTAAGTGCAGAATCAACACAGATAGTTGCAAAATTCCTTGTCTACAGGTTAGTACAGTTCCAGCCAGCACTGTGGGTGGCTGGTGGGTATGGTGTTTTAATGAGCCTCAGAGACTATCAAGGCCTAAAATATTAAGTGTGTATAGCTATATATTTTCTAAAAAATATATATTACCTAATTGTAAATCCTATATCTTTACAGATCAAAATACAATGGTTCGGCACTTGAAATACTGCCAGGACCCTATTCAAAAACACAAGAAACGCATAACAATCAATCTTAGAAAAGTGACTGATGTACTTGTTGAAAAATGTGCTGGAAGAGTGAAAAAAGACTCATTGTTGTGTGTGAACTGCTGGACACTGATAATGAAAAACCCCACTATACTTAGTACCACTGAAAACAACGAGTCTGAGCAGGATTCAAATGAATCATCTACTATCAGTGGCTTGAGTAACATCTCTTCAATTCAAGATCTGGACAATGACAGTGATTGCTTGATAAAGGAAAATCCTTCAACTTCAGTTGAACCAGTTCTAGCATTTCTGGACCAAACACCAGTTAAAAAAAGTAAGTAATAAATTAATATAATAACTTATACTTTACTACAAGGTCTGTTTGATCTACTATATAGCCAATTATATAGCATTTAAGGTACTATAATTAATATTTAATTACTAATATTCAGGTGTGTGAAACCTTTTTCTGTTCTTTTCAGAAGGGCTGTCATTAAGCCAGAAAAAGCGCAAGGCTCGTGGTAAGCTATCATCTGCTCAGAAACACCTGAAGGAGAGGCTAGAACTCAGTTATGGTGTTCAAATTACCGAGGAGGTAAGTGATACTTCAAAACCTGAAACTAAATCTGAAAAACATCTAGACAAATTAATGAATGAATTGAAACAGTCATTCCTAGAGAGCAAATGTCACCATCACAAACTACAAATATTGACACTCTCACCATACACAATTGAAAAAACAGCTAGTTTCTTTCAAACTACAACATACATGGTGAAAAGAAGCCGTTCACTTAAATCAGAACATGGAATCCTTCCGAAGATTCCACTAATGAGCAAAGGAAAAGTGATATCTGAAGAACACAAAGATATAGTTAGAAGATTCTATGAGTCAGAAGAGGTTAGTCGTATGTGTCCTGGCCAAAAGGATTGCGTGAAAGTTATCAGTGCTGAAGGTGCAATGAAGGTGCAAAAACGATTGGTCCTCGGGAATTTAAGAGAGATGTTTGAACTATATAAAAATGATGAAAAGAATCCCAAAATAGGATTTTCCACATTTGCAAAATTACGGCCATCATATTGTGTGCTTGCCGGTAGTGGTGGGACTCATTCTGTCTGTGTCTGCACATACCATCAAAATCCAAAATTGCAGCTGGCTGCATTGGGAGAAAGAGGTCTTTCATACAAGGATCTTATGGATTACAGTGTCTGCAGTACAGAAGAGAGACTTGCATGATGCAACTTTGCAATGATTGCCCAAGAGAAGAGGGTGTCCTGGATTTTCTTGAGTTACTTGACAGTGTGAAATCAGCTCCAAATGAAATATCTTACAAGCAATGGGTGACTGTTGACCGTTGTACAATGGTTGATAAGGTGGAGCCACTTCATGAATACTTATCATCCCTAAGCATGAAAATATCCTGCATGGTTCGTCATCACTTTGTTGCTCAGCAACAATCACAGTACTTCAAGCAGTTGAAAGAAACACTACCACCTCAGAGCGAGGTAGTTATAGTAGGTGATTTCTCTGAGAATTATTCTTTCATTGTCCAGGATGCTGCCCAAGGGTTTCACTGGGACAATTCACAGTGTACAGTTCACCCTTTTGTCATCTATTATAGATCATCTGCAGACCAGGAACTTAGCCATTTTAGTGTCTGTTTCTTATCTGCATCACTAAAACACAACACTATAATGGTTTACTCATTCATATTGAAGCTTATGACATATGTTAAATTCAGATGCCCACAATTGAAGAAGGTGCACTATTTCTCAGATGGATGTGCTGGCCAATATAAGAACAGATACAACTTCACAAATCTGTTACCATGAAGAGGATTTTGGTCTGTCTTGTGAATGGCACTTCTTTGCTACATCCCATGGCAAAAATGCATGTGATGGGATTGGAGGAACAGTGAAAAGAGCTACTGCTTGTGCCAGTTTGCAGAGAACTACAGAGAGGCAAATTCTTACACCAGAACACATGTTTCAGTTTTGTGAAGAAAACTTGAGCAAGAAGATAAATTTTTTCTTTGTAACTACAGCTGATTTGAAAGATGCAGAAGAATGGTTGGAACATCGATTCAAGGATAGTAGGGCTATTCCTGGAACTCAGAAATATCATAGATTTGTTCCCCTAAACAAGGAAGAACTGATGGTGTATCCCATTTCAAGTGGCATTGGAGAAAAGAAAAGAATAAGGAAAAGTCATTTTACTAATGAACCTGCAATGCTTGGTAACCTAAAATGTGTTTGGTATGCAAGTTTGGTATGGAATTGTGGAGGAATATTGTGAAGAGTTTGATGATTTCACTGTGAACTTTCTACATCCCTCTGGGTCATCAGGATCAAGTGCATATTATTATCCATCAAACAAGGATTCATGTGCAGTGCCAGGACATCATATATTAACTGTAATGAGTTGTCCTACCCTAAGAGGAGGCAGCAGAATTCAATACATTTTTCCACAAAAAGAAATTGATGAGAGCATCGAGCATGCAAAAATTGTATTAGGCTAGCACATGAATCCTCTAAGTAGGTCTTCCCCTTTCACTATTATAACTATTATTGCCAGTGTAGATTAGCAGTGAAATACAATTTTACATTTTTTGCCTTTGTTTTTATATCTATAAAAAAATGTAATTTTAATTTCTATAGGTCAAATTATGAGCTTAAGTGTGAAAAAATAGGTAGAATTGACGCACAACTTATGAATATGGTGTTCACTTATATGTTAGTTACATGAAAAATACTAACAAACAAACTTTTTTTGCTGATTCTAATAGCCAATGCCTATGCCTTCATTTTTTACATTTAAAAAAAAATTCTCATTTGATACCCCAGAGGTCAAATCGTGACCTCAAATTTTGGTTACAGTATAACTTTTTTATTTTTCAACCTAGAGTTCTAAAACTTGCATATTTGGATTCCTTGTCATTTTCTGATTCTAAATATATATACTTTTATATAATTGTGACCATTATTACCCAAGTTATGAGTCGCCAAATGTTAGTGACCTCGCAAGTGACCTCAAATTTCCCGAGGTCATATCTCTTGAACCGTTGGTCGGATTGACCTTATAATTTCAGAAATGGATTCAGGGCCCACAAACTCCCTATAAACCAAATTTCAGCAAAATCTGAGAGATGAGGGTGTTAGGCACTGGTTGATCTGACAGAGAATGACCCTATAGTTGCTTATAATTAATAAGGATTATAATTAATTAACATCATCATCAAAAAATATATTATGTATAAGCTAAGCTTCAATTTCAATTTAAGCAGAAAGCCACAGACAAGAAGGAAAGAAACATCCATCAAGTTGGAAAGGGACTATATTTTGTATATTGCAATGTTTCAAGCACAAACTATGCTCATCCTCAGGCAAAAATTCTAAAAAGTTAAAAACATAATATTAAAAGCCATAATGACATTAACAAAATAAAATAGGGAAAAAATCCACAAGTATTAAAAACAAAAAGTCTCACTAAAAATTCTAGAAAGTTACAATTAAAAACCATAATGACTATTATAAAACAAAAGTGAACAATTAACAAGCTTTAAAACAATGAAAGTGACACTAAAAACGAACAATGAATAATGACTATAAAATACAAAATGTAAAACTCAAAAAACTAAAAATTCACAGGCTATCTTTTAAAACACTAAAAAATTAAAAAATTAAAAACCCACACTAAAAGGAATACACCTTAAGTCTAAGCAGCACAGATTCCGAGGCAAAACTAAAAAAACAGAAGCATCTAAAACCAAGTAAAGATGTTCAGTTTAGCCGGAGGGGAACAGATGAAATATCAGAGTTAAGTGAAGGGGGGAGAGTTTTAATATACAGGGATTCTAAAAGTCTTAACGTTTACTCACACGGAGCGGAATCTAAAATGTTAAAATTAGCTAAAGTTATATCAACTTTGCATAGAACAACATGGCTGCGCATAGCCATAGAACTGACAAACCTTTGAAAACTAAAGCAGCTTCAGCTATACGCAGCCATGTTGTTCTATGCAAAGTCGATATAACTTTAGCTAATTTTAACATTTTAGATTCCGCTCCGTGTGAGCAAACGTTAAGACTTTTAGAATCCCTGTATATTAAAACTCTCTCCCCTTCGCTTAACTCTGATATTTCATCCATTCCCCTCCATCTAAACTGAACATCTTGAACAACCAACCTTTACTTGGTTTTAGATGCTTCTGTTTTTTTAGTTTTGCCTCGGAATCTGTGCTGCTTAGACTTAAGGTGTGTTCCTTTTAGTGTGGGTTTTTAATTTTTTAATGTTTTAAAAGATAGCCTGTGAATTTTGAGTTTTTTGAGTTTTACATTTTGTATTTTATAGTTGTTATTCATTGTTCATTTTTAGTGTCACTTTCATTGTTTTAAAGCTTGTTAATTGTTCGCTTTTGTTTTATAATAGTCATTATGGTTTTTAATTGTAACTTTCTAGAATTTTTAGTGAGACTTTTTGTTTTTAATACTTGTGGATTTTTTCTCTATTTTATTTTGTTAATGTCATTATGGCTTTTAATATTATGTTTTTAACTTTTTAGAATTTTTGCCTGAGGATGAGCATAGTTTGTGCTTGAAACATTGCAATATACAAAATATAGTCCCTTTCCAACTTGATGGATGTTTCTTTCCTTCTTGTCTGGCTTTCTGCTTAAATATATATATATATATCTGCAGGTGTTCATGTGGCAGTGTGCGAACACAGACAACACATTTGTGAATCTTGTGTTTTGGATTTAGCACTATTACACACTTTTATAGTCGTAAATACAAATAAATAGATTTTGTTTTATTTTAAGAAGAAAAACTATTTATGTACCTAATATGAAAGAAGTATTTGTAATTGTTACTTTTCAGCCCAGACTGCTATTTCCTATGAAACCTAGGCTTTTCTCATGGTTTTTGATGTGATTCACGTGAATCTGACCTTCATTTCCATCGGAAATGACCAGTTGTTAAGATATACCCCACCCGCTACCCCATCAATATTGGGGAACCTGTGGGGAATCATTTTTTTAAGGGGTGAAAAACTTGTCATTTCCAATAAAAATGAAGGTAAGAATGTCATGAAACACATCAAAAACCATGAGAAAAACCTAGGTTTCATGGAAAACCTAACCTAACCTAAGAAAATCGAGGCTTGCTTCATTATTTTCAAAAAGTGTGAAAATGCAAGCTGGAACGGGAGGGCACTAGTTACACTGGATAGCCATGTCAATTCTGAATTTGAACTGAAAAGGAGAGAATGAAGGAGGTAGATCAGTCAGTGATTTGCTGGATTAGGTCATGTGACGAAATAGAGGCCTGTGATTGGCTACCTCAAAAATGTTTACATAGTTCGTCACTAGATGGTGCCACCTCCTGTTATGGCGTCGATAGAATGCCCCCTTCAAATAAATTTTTTTTTCAACAAAATAACTATCTCGTAAACTAAACATTTGTGATGGAAATGTTATTGATAAATGTTTTATACCTGTTGAGACATTAATGTAGAACCCCTCAAAATTACCGGGAAACATTCTGGGCTAAAAAGTAACTAATACCAAAGTATTTTTTTTGTGTACCTAAAATGAAAGATTACCATTCCAATCAATTTTAATTGATCCAAAAATTGCTTATCTCTATTAATATCAATTTATGAGGAAAACCCTAAAAAAAAAAATTTTGTTTTCTCTATCTCTGTATAAATATCAATATAGAGTTCTATCCATGAGCACTAACGAATCTGTACGGAGTTTGGAGTTATTCTACACATTTATCTCATATATTATATAGATTACAGCCATACAATTACTTCAAAATTCAGGTGATGGCATCTCCTTAAAATTAACCATCTATCAGCAATATCCTATTTTGGCATCCCAAATTATTTAATTACAAAATAAACAAATCATCTCAAATACAAGCAATTGGCAAATGTGTATATTTAGTCACTTCCTGACATGTACGATAGTGCAGTAGGGTATCATGTGTGATACACAGGTCTATGCAGGGCCGGATTTAGGAGTGGGCAAAGTGGGCAGCTGCCCATGGGCATGACTCCAGATTTGAAAAAATTTACTGGAGCACAGCTCTGAATTT
The DNA here is from genome assembly GCA_023014485.1 of Bathynomus jamesi. Classification (NCBI taxonomy): domain Eukaryota; kingdom Metazoa; phylum Arthropoda; class Malacostraca; order Isopoda; family Cirolanidae; genus Bathynomus; species Bathynomus jamesi. The sequence continues at coordinate 87,965 of JAJOZX010009668.1, read as the reverse complement.
ACTTTTTTTCCTCTTCAGGTAGGTTTTCAGATTTCTAAACCATCTCTCTTGATTTTCTCCTTGTTTGCATACATAGGTTAAATCTTTAACATTGAAGTAACCTTTTATGTTAGAATGTTTGTCTGAAGCACATGCTTTGGGGTCTTGCAAGCTATGCAATATAATGTAAACATTTTATCATCAGAAGCATCATCAATATCTTCTTGATTATCATCATCTTCATCCTCAACAGCTATATCTACATCAGGCATATTAGTGTCACTATTTGCAATGTTTTCCATTATATCACTTGGTACTGAAAATGAATCATCAGCATGCCCTAGATCCTTCTTTTCCACCAATTTGAATGTAGATTTGATCAAATCATTGTTCAGGATTTCTTGTATTGATTTACACTTGCTTAAATGGGCTATGGAAATGTCAAATTTGTTGCTTTTTGCTTTATTAGATTTGGATGCAACACTTGAACTTGAAGGCATATTTTGACTTCTCTTTATTAACCACAACAGCTTGGTGAGTTTCTTTTGTTAGGCGCAAAATTGCATTCAATGTCTTCTGGATTTGGGAATTTTCAAATTCCTCTAAAGCAGTTTTGTTAGTCTGATGCGCAGATTCCTCACTTACCTTTTGTTTCTTAGGTGGAGGAGAAGCATTTTCTTCAGTCTGTGAAACATCTAGTGAAAAAGTTTCATTTTCTAGATTAGCAGTTGATGAAGTTGGTTCATTTTTCTGAGGTCTAGCACTAGCACATTTTGTGAACAAACTAAATGACTGCTTTGCCGTATTTCTTTACTGCAATATCTAAGCTGTGGGCCTAAACTCTGGGACCTCTTGTATTGTAACAAATATTTTTTTTGGAATTAAAATGTTCCTCCCAGTTTTGCTTCTTTGAATATTTATTCTTGCATTAACCACAAAAGTAACCCCTTTTAACACCCTCACTTTTCTCTCCAACTTCATCAATATTAGGATCCATTACTGATTATTGACTACCTAAAAAAATACAAAATAAATAAAAGTTAGTAAATATAGTATGGTAAAAGTGAGTAAAAGTAAGTAAATATAGTACAATGAAAGTAAGTAAAAGTAAGTGCTTTAAACTTAGTAAAAGTAAGGAAGAGTAAGTAAAAATAGGTAAGTTAAAGTAAGTAAAAGTAAGTTTAAACTTAACTAAACTTTTCAATTCTAGAGTCATGGTGGATTACTTAAAACCGCACAAGTAATTATCTGGCCAATTTATCAAACCTGGCCGAGATCAATGGAACATAGTCCAATCCTGATAATTTTATATTAAAAAAATATACGTTTTAATAAAATTTTAATTATCAAAACATTGAAGCTTAACAAAAAATAAAAATAATTGTTAAATATGGAATTACCAACTAAACTTAAAATAACTAAATTTGTAATTTAAAAAAATTGGTTTGTACAAGAACGTATACAAAAAAATTGCATAACATCTAGCGGATGAACAAAACCCAAACCCAAATTTACTTTTTCTCATGGTCAAATTTACTGGAGCAATGCTCCCAAGATCCCAGGAATCTGGAGTCATGCCCATGGGCCTCCACATCTTAGGGGCCTCGACATATTGACAAGCCATTATCAAAATAGAAAAACCTGATAGATGATCAACAAAAAAACACGCGCATCCAATACCACTGTAGTACATAAACTTTTACCAATTACTATTTGTTGTGTACTGATTATTATTTTGTTTTTATTACTCTTTTAGGCCTACTCTCACTATAATGGAATACCCGAGTAACCCGAGGCTTTCATTTTTTGCAGAAATGAGTGGAATGGACAGACACAAGAGTGCACGATATTTTGAAAGTGTATGTATGTTAATTATATTATGAATCTTATGGATGACTTCAATTATGTCTTTCCCTAAGGTAGGGGGGCCTCCACACGTCTAAATCTAGCTCTGTGTCTATGTATTAAAAATAAATGCCTATATTTTTGGTAAATGTTTCTTAAAATTAATCAAAACCTACATGAAAATTATTGACTACCCAGTTAGGTCAACTGTGCACCCTTGATGATTGGTTAGCATAAGTACTGATTTTTTTTTTTAGTTTAAATGAAAGTATCATGACTTAACCTAACCAATCATCAAGAGTGTACAGTTGACCTAATCAGGCATTCCAGCCATGTTTTCTCGTAAGAACTAAAAAGTAATTCATCAAAACAAAGCTAATGCTATTAAATAATTTAGTACGCTATTCATTTATTTTTGGTTAGGTGAATAATTTGGAACACCAAAATAGAATATTGCCTGTCAATCTAACTTAACATATTACCAAATTGTTATGGACTGTTTAGACAGTAAAGTTTTGTCCCACACTTCATTGAGCTTATAGCCTAATATACCAAAAAATGAAATTATGGAGTTCTGTAACGGACATCAGAATAACACACACTATCTCCAAAAACATTTTATTTTTCCACTTCTTAGATTTATAGGTTTCGGGGCGCACCTAAAGCAAAAGCACCGCCTATGTAATTTCTTTATTTATGGTCAGATTTTTACGAAATTTTTAATATAGAGGTTTTCAAAGCAGACATTGGAAAAATGCACACCATTCTTCAAAAAAAAATTTCTTAAAAAACAACCAGGCATACAGTTGACCTAACCAGGCCTTCAATGGTGGACATTCGAACAACATTGAAGGCCCAGTTAGTATTTGAAAACCTCTATATTGAAAATTCCATAAAAATCTGACCATAAATAAATTACACTGGTAGTGCTTTTGCTTTAGATGCACCAGTTTCAGCATATGTCAATTTTAAATTTGTTAAGAAATACATTTTTAAACTGGGCTTTTTTGGCATTGGATACCACAAAGGTTAAGTGAATGCTGGGTTAAGTCAACTCTATGCCCTTGACAATTGGTTAAGTCGTGATATTTTCGTTAAAACTAACGAAAATAACACAACTTAACCAACTGTCAAGGCCATACAGTTGACCTAACAGGGCCCTCAATGACGGACATCGGAATAACATCGAGGCCCGGTTAAGGCGTATAAATCGTAGTAGTTATGGAAAAATAAAATGTTTTTGGAGATGGTGCGCGTTATTCCAATGTCCGCCAGTTCTGCGGCAAAGAAACTAAGTCTGCACCCAGATCTTATAATTTATTGAATTTTGCAAATAACGCTTGGGGTCTAGTTTATATATAAGCCTATTGCAAATTTAAAAGTTTTAAATTTGAACTGTACATATCAGCAACCAAATTAGGTTTGATATTTAAATTTTAATGTCTACAAGCATAACATAAGGTCGGTTTAGCTGTCAATACGACCTTTTAAGGGAGACGAATTTGTATTTACCTTCAAAGCATCAATACCCGTCAACCTCTTTTGACTCTCTTGATCTTTTAAAATTAACATTGGTTTCCCATATTCGTCAAAAATTAGTTGGCCAGCTGTAGCGTTCATCATGATTGCTTTTCTCTAACTATATTTCAAGGATGTCAAATATATTTACAGATTGCTTTTTACCATTACGAGCAAATAGCAAATTTGGTTGCTGAGCAGCAGAGTCTGAGCAGACTGGAATTCGGTAAGTGTTCCGTTTTGTAACACTGAGCCCCAAAATTTATTAAAAAATCATAACTGCAAGTAATTTATTTAGGGGATCCTATATCTTTTAAAATATAGATAATTCAATTTTGTAAACTTTATTAATTTAATTTTCCAAATTACAAAACTAGGAATTTCATTTATAAGTCCGATTCATATAATTTTCAAGCCTAGACCCTGTTTGACAGATTTTTCAAATTTTACTTGGTTAAAACCATAATATTTTAAAAGGTTTTTAATATTCACTCCTAATATTAGATAAGCACCATAGTACGCACGAAGGCTCCTTCCACTAACAATGTTCTTACTTTTTCTTTGTTCCCCATTTTCTTAACATTATCGAAATTGTAGTATATTACAGTATTTTCATTTAGGACGAATGAAACTTCGTGAAAGAGATGAGGTAACTTGTTATACAAGGTTGTCCAAAAGTCCCTATCTATTTTGCTGAAATAATAGTATTTTAGGATAAGAATGTAGTAACATAATTAGATGTATATTTATTTATCAAGCTTAGTCTAAGATTCGACATGAGCATCATCAGTCTCTGCAAATCTCAAATCTGTCCACTGCATTGCGGAACACATTCTCAAGCATCTCTGGGGTTATTTTAGCGACTGCCACAACAATGTGGGTTCGCAGATCCTGCAGATCTGTAACTCAACCCCAGACTTTGTAAAGCCCCACGCAAAGAAGTCCAATGGTGTTAAATCCGGAATCGTGCTGCCCACGGCCTGTTTCCACCCCATCCAATCCAGCGATTTGGTAAGAGCTTATCAAAGTACGCCCGAACGCACTAGCAGATTTACGGGAGGGGGGGCCTTTGGTCAATTTGGCGCCCCTTCCAAACGCTTTATTTTTTATAATAACTTTTTTAATTTCTAAACGCAAAAAGTACAGTTGCCCGCATAAGTAATGTTCCTCGCCTCACAGACGACTCCGTACATGTGGCAACGCCGCAGTGATAATCAAGGTACCCCAACTGCGGGGAAGGTGGGGTGGAGGGAGGACAACTGAGTCCAACAACATATAACAGACATATACTGTATTAGTGATGTATCGGATGTCAGATTTCAAACATTCGTGGATGCGGATGTTAATGCATAAATTTGTCAGCTTGATAATATGATGGTTTAAATTCATACTTAATTTATTAATTGACTTTCGATTTTTGGTTAGTTATAAATATTATATATTCGATAATATTAGATATTAGATAATATAATTTTGTAATTATAATTTTTTTACATACACTCTTCTTTTTTTGGACGAGTTTTTACCATACAACCAAAGGCGTGCTGGCTCATTTAGAGGCCCCTGTGTTTTGTATGAGGTGGAGACACCCTGTTCTCATATGATAGCTGTTTTACGCGTATGTAGATTTCATGATGGATATTGATACGATATTGACAATGATATGTATTTGAAGCAATCCCAAAACATATTTACAAGGCCAAAATTAAATATTTGTTATTTATACTTTTTTCACATGAACACAACTCAAGTGACAATCATTGAAAAAATTAAAAAAAATAAATTTATGCTAAAAGAACACGGCTTAGCTCACTTGAAGTGGCAGTAATACAATCTATCAGCTTTTCATAGTCTTGGTTATTTGTACGCTGATGTTCAACATTTAGAGTCAACAGTTGACTTAGATGTTCCTGCGTGAGTAATGAACGGAGTCTGTTTTTAATTATTTTTAGTTTTGAAAAGGCACGCCCGCAACAAACGTTTGTGATGCTGAGAGTAAGTATGCATCGATACACACAAAACATGGGCATAGGCTGACGAACAAAGATTATACTTTCCAAGTATAATGAAAGCGCAACCGAAACATTCTCCACACAGTTTGTCCTTCACGCAAGGCTTTGCTTCTCTACTGCGGGTTGCGACCTCTTCTTCAAGTACGTCTTTATCAAATTACTCATCCGATTCAATGTGAATTGGAGCAGGTTGAAGCTGGAGTACATGATCAGTGAGAGACTTCTTCCAAAGAATTTCTCTGATTCCATTGAAGTCGAGCGCTTCGGTCAGAACAGAAAGAACTTCAGCAAAGAGTCTCGGATAAAAAAAAGTGAATTCGAGTAGACTTGCTGAATGCCCGATTAGAGTAATTGAATGCCCGGTTAGGTTAATTGTACGCCCTTGACAATTAGTTAGATTAAGTCGTGATATTTTCGTTAGTTTTAACGAAAATATCACTACTTAACCTAACCAATCGTGAAGGGCGTACAGTTGACCTAACCGGGCATTCAATTAACCTAACCGGACATTCAATAATTTTACCGTAAGTTTCGATATATATATATATATTCATCAGAATCAGAGGTCCTCAGCTCAGTACCACAAGGAATAGTATTAGCTCCACTCAGTGGCGGCTCGTGACTAAAAATTCTAGGGGTGCTGTCTCTAAGAATGGGTTGAAATAATTACTGAAATAAAAAGATGAGCATTGAGCAATGAATAAAAGTTTCAAAAGTTATTGAAAAAGTTATTCAGTGAGCTCATCCTTATATTGTTCTTGATTATTTCAATTGTAAATAACAAATTTAGGGGTGCTGCAGTTCCGCAGTGCCTACTGACGAGCCGCCACTGACTCCACTACTCTTCATAATCATACTAACTGACATAGATGAGGACGTTACCAGAGACAGCACAGTAACATCCTTTGCCGATGACACAAAGATCAGTAGAAAAATAAGAAACCCAGAAGATATAGGATCTCTACAAACAGACATGAACAGAATCAACAAGTGGACGGAAGACAACAATATGAAGTTTAACACCGAGAAATTTCAGCTGTTATGGTACGGAAAAAGAGAAGACCTAAAATCCATGGAATATTATACCCCAGATGGACAAGGAATTCAGAGAAATTTTAAAGCAAAAGACTTAGGGGTTGTAATGACTGATGATGCGAAATTTGAAACACAAAATAAGATAGCAGTAAACAGAGCAAAGAGAGTAATAGTATGGGCGCAAAAGGAGAGAGTGCAATGCAATTGCAAATGTCGATCAATGTTGCAAGAGGTTATGCAACAAAGGGGGGAAGGGTTATCCCCAAGTTGCAATGAACTCCCCCAGCAAGCTGGGGGAGAAGGTAGGACGGCCTCACCCCCAAAGGGGTATACCTAAACTAAGAGAGAGAGAGGAGAAGGAGAGAGGAGTGTTCGCTTGGTAGGAGCCAAACGCATATTGTGTATGGAAAACTGATGAGTGGGTAGTTGGGAGGTAACGAAAATGGTTCACTGAGTAGGTAGGTAGTTAATCTAACAATTATTAAATTCCTTTTATGTCAATAACTGGGTGGATGAAACCAATTGGTTGCTCACCAGAGTTATTCTCCACACTAGTATTTATATACTGTGTGACAAGAGCGTGCTCGGTAATAGATATACATTACCGATCAACCAACCGAGGAAAAAAACCAAGACGACGCTGGTGGAAAAAGCCCCGCGAAAAGGAGAACGAAAAGGAGGAACGGGGCGACAAGACGGAACGAGAGGAGGGAGAAGAACAGACAACGAAGAAAGATCCCCACCAGCAAGTACGCTCTTAACAATTAAACAAGGACGGAAAAAGGGACTCTCTAATAACTAGCAGTAAGTGACTAATTGTGTTTTTAACCCAGTTTTACGTAGACTCATTAAATTAAGCTGGGTCAGACAACTTAGGCCTACATTGTGGCCTAAGACCCAGCATCAACTCATAGCTTAACAAAGGTAAAGGTAGATTGCCCTAACCTAGTTTGGTGAGGAATCCTACTGTGGACCTCAATTTATCTGCCTGCTCTGGACCATTTCCGGAATCTCTAGGCTGACCCCTCTAGGCTAGACTTGATCTACTCTATAGTTAGACTGGAGATATAAGGGGTGGGTTAATTGTGGACCAATTCATACAGAGCATTTTTCACATTGGTGGTCCGTGTGTGGGGAATTTACAAACCTTAACCTTACTTAACAAAAATTGCAGAATTAGGCTAAATGGTCTAGCCTAAGCCTAACCTAATCAAGCCTAATTAGGTCTACAACCTAGGGCCTAACTAGGAAACATTTACATTTAAGGAGTCTCATTCTCTTATAAGCTTAGACCTGAGTGACACATAAGTACTTGGGGGGGATTAAACCAAATTTAAACTTGACTGTTTTGTCTGTGCTCTCTCTTCTCTGGTAATTTCTTCTTGTCCTATATTTCATTACGATCCCCAGTTAAACAACATTAGTGAACAAGCATTTAAAATGCATACAACTCCAAGCATCCAATTCTTCTTTTAAGGAAGAATCACTCAACAGATTTTTTCAACAGGCACATGCATTCCTTGCAATCTGTGTGTATATATATGTATATATACACTGTACTCTTTACATGTGCCACAAATACACTCAACCTATCTGAACATAAGCAAGGATTGCATGAGTTACTCAAAAGGGTCTTATGGCCTACTTTGGCCATAGCCCAAACACTGAACCTTGGTCTTATGGCCTACTTTGGCCATAGCCCAAACACTGAACCTTGGTCTTATGGCCTACTGTGGCCATAGCCCAAACACTGAACCTTGGTCTTATGGCCTACTGTGGCCATGAGCCAAACAATAAAGGTCATATGGCCTACCTTGGCCATGGGCCAAACAATAAGGGTCTTATGGCCTACCTTGGCCATGGGCCAAACAACTGAACCTTGGTCTTATGGCTTACTGTGGCCATGAGCCAAACAATAAAGGTCTTATGGCCTACCTTGGCCATGGGCCAAACAATAAAGGTCTTATGGCCTACCTTGGCCATGGGCCAAACAATAAAGGTCTTATGGCCTACCTTGGTCATGGACCAAACAATAAAGGTCTTATGGCCTACCTTGGCCATGGGCCAAACAATAAGGGTCTTATGGCCTACCTTGGCCATGGGCCAAACAATTGAACCTTGGTCTTATGGCCTACTTGGCCATGGGCCAACAATAAGGTCTTATGGCCTACCTTGGCCATGGGCCAAACAATAAAGGTCTTATGGCCTACCTTGGCCATGGGCCAAACAATAAAGGTCTTATGGCCTACCTTGGCCATGGGCCAAACAATAAAGGTCTTATGGCCTACCTTGGCCATGGGCCAAACAATAAGGTCTTATGGCCTACCTTGGCCATGGGCCAAAAACAATGAAGGTCTTATGGCCTACCTTGGCCATGGGCCAAACAATAAGGTCTTATGGCCTACCTTGGCCATGGGCCAAACAATAAAGGTCTTATGGCCTACCTTGGCCATGGGCCAAACAATAAAGGTCTTATGGCCTACCTTGGCCATGGGCCAAACAATAAAGGTCTTATGGCCTACCTTGGCCATGGGCCAAACAAAAAGGTCTTATGGCCTACCTTGGCCATGGGCCAAACAATAAAGGTCTTATGGCCTACCTTGGCCATGGGCCAAACAATAAAGGTCTTATGGCCTACCTTGGCCATGGGCCAAACAATAAAGGTCTTATGGCCTACCTTGGCCATAGGGAAAACTATTACAAGGGTCTTATGGCCTACCTTGGCCATAGGGAAAACTATTACTTTGGACTTAGTGAATAGTGAGGGTAGCACCACTCCAGTGAGATGTCTTATAGACTGTTGTTCTCAACAAACATTTGTTTCGCAAAATGTAGTTAATAAATTGGGTTTGACACCAAACCCGAATGAACAAAAACTCAATATTGCATCCTTTGTTAAGGATAACTCGGACAAAAATAGCTATAAGACAATTGACCTGGAACTACATTTAGAAAATAAATTAGAGAAAATTGAAGCAGTTATTATTTCTAAAGTAGGACAAAACAAACTGGTTATACCCAAACTAGAACAAACCATAAATCATTTGGGAAAACACTACAAAATAGCTGATAGACATATCACAAACAACACAGTAGCTAACATTGAAATGTTAATAGGGGCAGATTATATTAATCTTATTCATAAGGGCATAGTAGAGATAGGTGATGGTATAGCTTATCAGACTCCATCAGGGATAGCCCCTTTGGGTGACCTATCCAAATACAACCTAGACCTAAACCAAAATAGTTCATGACTAACAAATACTATGTGCCTCAACTCAGTCCTACATAACACCTGTAAGAATAGCAACACTTTGAATAATATTATCTCAACTGAGAACATTAATTCATCATTATCAAATGAAACTTTGGATGAGGCAATTCAAACTTTATGGTTGCTAGAATCTGTGGGTATACATGACACAAATCAAACTTCAGAAGATCAGTTAATGGTAGAAAGATTTGAAGACACCATTCAGTGCAAAGACAATAGTTATTTTATTGAGTTACCTTGGAAAATAAATTGTCCAACTTTAAGAGACAATCTCAAAGTAGCTAAAGGACATTTATATAAAGTAATGAAAAAACTCAAACAAGATAATAATATTCAAAATATAATGATGTCTTCAAAGAACAGCTACAGAAAGGCTTCATTGAAGAAGTAACAAATAACCCTTTTAAAAAAGATGGTTGTCATTATTTAACCCACAGGGGGGTTTATCGACAAGATGCCCCAACAACAAAACTCAGAGTAGTATATAACTGTAGCCTCAAAGACAGTGATAAACACAGTTTGAATGATTGCCTGATTGAGGGTCCTAATCTCATTTCTGACCTTGTGAAGATCTTACTGAGGTTCAGGTTAGATAAATATGCCGTACAAAGTGACATTTCAAAGGCATTTTTGAGAATAAATCTTAAAAATGAATATGATAAGAACCAACTTAGGTTCTTATGGTTCAAGGATCCATTTGATTTGAATAAAGGGTTCATAACCTATAGATTTAATGTTGTGTTGTTTGGAGCCAATTGCTCACCTAGCCTATTAGCATTGACAATTGGACATCATTTGAACCAGTTTAATAACTCTTTAACATTGAACTTCCTTAAGGAACATTTTTACGTAGACAATCTAATAGGCTCAACAACAACAAAATCTGAATTATCTGAAGTCTATGAACACTCTCAAAACATTATGCAACAAGGTAACTTTGAACTTAGAGAGTGGATTTCAAATGATGAGGATTTAAACAAAAAGATTTTAAAGGATAATAATGGTCTTACTGAGCCATCAGACAGAGTTAAAACTTTAGGTATGAACTGGTATTTGGATGCAACTTCTAACAGTCATGATTCAATCTGTACTAAAGGTTTTAAACTTGATGAGGAAGCAAATACTAAAAGACAAATATTATCAGAGGCTTCCAAAATTTTTGATCCTATGGGTCTATTCCTGCCTTCAACAATAAAATCAAAGATTCTCCTCCAAGAAATTTGGAGGACAAATGTTGGGTGGGATGATCCAATAACAAATGAAAATCAAAAATCTTGGAAGAAGTTAGCTGCTGATTTAACAAAAGTGCAGAACATTAAAATTCAAAGGTGCTGTGGGTTTAGGGATAAGCCCCAGAGACTTCATGTGTTTGCTGATGCAAGCACACAAGCTTATGGGTGCTGTGCGTATCTTGTAAGTCCTACAGAAAGTCATCTAATTTATGCAAAAGGGAAAGTTGCACCTCTCAAACCTACCCGAACCATACCTCAATTGGAACTATTGGCTGCTGCATTAGCCATTAAAACCATTTCATTGCTTAAGGATGCTTACCATGATGTGAACATAACTGATATCCACATCTGGCTTGACAGTCAGATTTGTCTTGCCTGGATACGGAATGATAGCATTAATAGTAAGAATATCTTTGTAAGAAATAGGCTAAAAGAAATAGCTGAAGCTAATGAAAGCCTACAAGTAAACTTTCACTATGTTCCAACTAAACAAAATCCAGCAGACTTTCTGACCAGAGGTTTATCCTACAAGTTGTTGAAGTCAAACAAAACTTGGTTTATGGGACCTAAGTGGCTCTGTAATACAGACCAATGGCCTGTGGAACAAGTTAACTTGACATTAAATTTAATCTTTTCAAATGAAAAGGTTGAACCAATCACTAATTATGAACGTTATTCTGATTTCAGTAAACTTGTCAGGGTCACAGCCTACTGTTTGAGGTTTGCTCACAACTGTTTAACTACAATTAACAAACAGCTAAATAAAACAATCATAATTATACAGAAGTTGCAACCAAGTACTGGATAGGCCATGCACAACAAAAAGAGTACAATAAAGAGTTAGAATTCTTGACTAATGGGAAACAAACAAAAGAACCTGTACCATCAGTAGTTGTGGATCTAAACTTGTTCAGAGATGAGGAAGGCCTTCTAAGGTGTAAAGGGAGATTAGACAAATCAAAACTGTCATACAAAAGCAAACATCCAATCCTTTTACCTAGATTTAGCTATTTGACAACATTAATCATCAAAAAACACACAATGATGTATATCATATGGGGGTACCACAGACACTAACTACATTAAGAAAAACTTATTGGATACCCAAGGGAAGGATCACTGTTAAAACAGTCCTGAGTGAGTGTGTCACATGTAGGCGTATTCATGCTAGGCCCTATAGGAAACCAAATCCTCCTGCTTTGCCAGAGGAGAGAGTTACTCTCAACAGACCCTTTGAGACTGTAGGCATTGACTATACAGGAGCATTGACTGTAGGGGTGGGTGACACTGAACAAAAAATGTACATTGTACTGTTTACATGTGCTGCCTCACGAGCTGTTTATCTGGATGTTGTGGAGGACCTTACAGCAGAATCTTTTGTTGCTGTCTTTAAGAGATTCTGTGCACGACATTCAGTACCAAGACAGTTTGGACTGACAATGCTACATATTTCAAGGCTGGTGAACAAGTCATCCACGACTTGTTAAGCGATGAACTCACACAATTATATATAAAAAATTCAAACATAAAGTGGAAGTATATTCCGGTTGCCTCTCCTTGGTATGGTTCTATCTGGGAGAGGAATATACAAACAGTAAAGAATTGCTTGAAGAAAGCAATTGGTAAAAAACAGATACACTTGTTTGAGTTGCTCACCCTCCTGGCTGAGATTGAGAACATCATTAACAATAGACCACTCACTTATGTGAGTGACAACATTAATGACCCGGAACCATTAACTCCAAATCATTTGATTCGGGGAGAACAAGTTAGTCTCCTGCCGGACTACAATATAGACTCTTCAGAAGACCCAAACTGGACTCAACGACACGATGAACTCCAGACTAAGTTACAACACTTAACTAGAGTTAAAGCTCATTTTATTAAACAGTGGAAAACTAAGTACTTGATGGGTCTAAGGGAGAGACATAAACAAATGACTAAGAAGGATTGGTCTGACACAATTAAGGTAGGGGACCTTGTTCTCATACATGACAGTACTCCAAGACAATACTGGCCTCTGGCTAGAGTTTTAGAACTCAGACCAGGGGCAGACGGGGTAACAAGAGTGGTCAAATTAAGGACTTCAACGGGTGACACAACAAGAGACATTTCTCTTTTGTACCCTTTGGAGTCTGGACCCAAAACAATGGACTTTGGAGAACCTTCTCCACTGACAGTAACAACTGGAGACACTGAACTTCCAGTAACTATTCCTTTGACAGTAGGAGTGGTAACGCATCCTACTACAACATTGACAGACACAAGACCTCAGCGACAAACAGCATTAAAGGCGCGACTATTTTTACAACAAAAAATAGATGCTGGGGAATTGTAATTTTATCTTCTAACTTTCATTTTTTCTTTTCTTATGGTAAAGACCATAGACAGTTTCATCCTATGGATGTATATTTTCTCTTCTAATTAAATGCTACACCTTCTCCATGAGAAGGTGAGGATAGGCACTGTTAATCAGATTAACAGGCATTTACAGTCAAATAGTTAGCTAGTCTACACTCAGACATAAAAATTGGTGACAATGACACCAAAATTTTTATCTCCCGGGGCCCCAAGTATATGGAAAACTGATGAGTGGGTAGTTGGGAGGTAACGAAAATGGTTCACTGAGTAGGTAGGTAGTTAATCTAACAATTATTAAATTCCTTTTATGTCAATAACTGGGTGGATGAAACCAATTGGTTGCTCACCAGAGTTATTCTCCACACTAGTATTTATATACTGGGTGACAAGAGCGTGCTCGGTAATAGATATACATTACCGATCAACCAACCGAGGAAAAAAACCAAGACGACGCTGGTGGAAAAAGCCCCGCGAAAAGGAGAACGAAAAGGAGGAACGGGGCGACAAGACGGAACGAGAGGAGGGAGAAGAACAGACAACGAAGAAAGATCCCCACCAGCAAGTACGCTCTTAACAATTAAACAAGGACGGAAAAAGGGACTCTCTAATAACTAGCAGTAAGTGACTAATTGTGTTTTTAACCCAGTTTTACGTAGACTCATTAAATTAAGCTGGGTCAGACAACTTAGGCCTACATTGTGGCCTAAGACCCAGCATCAACTCATAGCTTAACAAAGGTAAAGGTAGATTGCCCTAACCTAGTTTGGTGAGGAATCCTACTGTGGACCTCAATTTATCTGCCTGCTCTGGATGACTTCAGCCGAGCGCCCGCTGTTTTATAAGTTCCTAATCAGCCAGGTGGCTTAGAAGGCTTCTTAGAAGGCGTAAATGGCTTGTTCAGGTGTACATTATTAGGGTTGAGTTGCCAGATTGCGCTATTTAATAAATTAAAGCATATATTTTCGACATTTGGCATATTTTGCCAGTTGGCTTAACCAGCCAGTTGACATAGAATACCTAGAAGGTAGATGTATATATATACAGTATATTACCTTTTCAACTGCCAGATTGCGCTATTCAGATATTCTTGACAGTTGGTTTAGAAATCCGTCAGTCGGTTTAGAAGGCAGCCATTTGGTATAATTAAATAATAATATCGTTTACAACCAAAAGAATTAAATGAAACACCATTACATCATTCTGTTTATTTAGACGAATTATTGGAATCAATTTCACGAAATATATAGAAAATAAATATACAATCAAACGATGGAATATATGTTTATATATGGAATATATGTTTCTGTGCCAGTGACGCTTGTCAGTTTCGTCCTCCTTCTTCTTATCAAAATATAACAGTGTTCAAATTCAGTGAACCATTGTTACTTCTCCACTAAAATTTGCGAATGTGCCAAGATTACGCAGTTACAATCCCATCAGATAAACTGCAATACTTAACTAGTAATATTACATAAAATATATCTTCAAAATTTTACAGCGACATCCGGCACTGCCTTTATAGTCCTACGGCAAGCAGTGACCGTGAAGTAACGGGTATACAAACAACTGAACGAACGAGACCTTTAAACGTACGAACGAACGAGCGAACGAGTGAATCTTAACCCCATAAATTGCTCAAAATGGCTTCCAAAGGTCAGGTAAACGCCCTGAAATTAGAAATGAAAGATCTAGCAAATAAGTATAATTCCCTCTTTGATTTAGTGCACAAAAGTAATAGTGTAATCAAAGACCTTGAGGCAGTAATAAAAGTTGTACAATATAATAACGAATTGTTAAAGAGGGACAATGCAAAACTGGAATATAGAAATATGGAACTCGAAAAGAGCATTCAGTATGCACACGACGAGATAAAGGATCTTAACTCTAGTCTAAACTCGCTTACTAAAAATAATCGTAGCATAGAGATGATAAAAAACGAGCACGATTCAATTAGGAATAAATTAAACAGCCTAGACGATAATTCACGTGCCAATAACGTAATGTCGTAATCATAATGTGGGTATCTGAAATGAATAGAGAAACAAACGGCGAAACGAAGAAAAAGGTGGAGGACATAATAAAAGATAGACTGAATTTGGGGAATATTAAGATCACAAGTGCTTTTAGATTAAAAAAACAAATTCCACCACATAAAGCAAATTCTAGAGTTAAAGACATGACTGCATCTAAGACGCCCACTTCAGCTATAAAAGTAATATGTGAGGATGAAACTCACAGAGATTTAATACTAAAAAACAGAAGAAAAGTGAAAGGCTAAAAAATCTTCGTTAATGACGACGTATGTGAGGAAACACGTAAAATTCGTAAAGAAAAGCTCCCTAAACTCATAGAAGCGAGGAGACTCGGGAAAGTTGCCTACTTCCTTGGAGCGAGGTTAATTATTAAAGAAAGAGAGACTCCTCCAACGCGGAATACTTCGGTCAAAGGAGCTCACCTTGTTAGTGAAGAAGCATTCGAAGCTATGAGAACTACGAAAACGCCAGCCGACAGTCGGCACATAGGAGGCCTGCGAATAACTCCGCATACAATCTCAACAGTCGACTTTCCCATTCTCGGCTCAACTGGACGGTAACCCCTTATTCCCATATTCTGTATTTAGTGAAATTGTTTGAGAACTACTGTTAAATGGCTTTCATCGATAAAGACTTTCATAGTATATGTGCCGATATTAATCATTTCAATTCATTACCAAAAAATTCTGTATCCAGTTTAGAGAACAGGAATCTGGTGTAGGCAATTGTATGGTCTCATCGATAGACGAGTTTAATGCCTTTGTACTACAAAAATATATTTATAAAAATCTTTCAGTGCTAAATCTAAACATTCGAAGCTTACCTAGGAACTATAACTACTTATTGGCCCTTTTGAAAACTTCCACGGTCAAATTTAGTGTTATAATTCTCACGGAAACCTGGTTAAATAGTAATATTAAAAACCTATATAATATAGATAATTACGTTCCTTATCATACTGTAAGAGATGATCAGATTGGTGGGGGTAACATGTTATGCAACTTTCATAAATCGAATGCCATAGTTGCGGATGACTTCAACATCAATTTGCAATCTGAAGCAATCTCTCATAAATTTTTAAACTTAATGAATTCTTTCTATCTTAGTCATTCTATTTCCAAACCCATTCGAATCTGCAGCTATGGCAATCGAATAACAGAATCTACGATTGATAATATATTTGTAAATAGCAATGCCCTCGTAAATTCTGGAATTATAACCACTAACATCAGTGATCATTTTCCTACTTACGCTATATTCAATAATATTGTTCAGGTTGTGGACTGTTATTTTTTTTTATTGGGTTCAAAATCCCAGCTGAGCGCTGAACGGCCAAGCTCTGAAGGGCCAGTTCAACCTACAGCCCAAGTTAAGCTAGAATTAAAAACTTACGGACTTGGAGGTCCTATTAGGTACTACCTCAGGGTTGCTGACTCGATGTAGGCCTACCTTAGGCCTCAGTTGCATGAATTTAAGATAAAAAACAAAAGGGGCACTATTTATGGTCTTCTTTCTAAACCTTGCAACAACAACACAACCTGCACTATTGCACGATGCAACAATCTTGGATCTAAACAACCAAACTGAATTGCAAGAGAGCTCTCTATAAGACCACACCCTGAAAGTACGGCATTCCACAAACGAGTAGAAAAGACGCGTAGCGCCCGAAAAAATGATGCCACAAGAGTGCTCAAACAATGATGCCACAGGAGCCCAAAAATGCTATCTCTAAATTAAGTGAATTTTTCACTAACCTTACAATTATGAGATGGATATATATACACCTTAACTTAATATATACAAGCAATGATGCATCAATCAGCTTCGTCATCATATCGCCTTGGGACAACAATGGTTCTTCCTCTTCTAGATTTTCTAACACTCTCCACCGAAGAGGCATTGTTGTCATTACCTTCTGCAAGGGTAGCCAAGCCTTCTCCATGAGGCTGTAACCCAAATGTTTCATCTTGACTATCCGTGTTTTTGCTGATTTCTAAAGCATAGAGTTTTTGTATAGATCTCTTTAATTTTCCTCCTGAAGTCTTTACCAGTGCAGACCTAACTAAATTGTCTTTGCCAACAAACAACTCTTCAATTATGCCAAGCTTCCAGCATTGCCTTGGTCTTTCATCCCCAAACATTACCTCTTCTCCCACCTTGATACAATTTGCATTGGAGCCCTTTACATTGCCTGATGGGTAATAATTGAGTTCTGGCAAGTATTCCATCTGCCACCTCTTCCATAACTGATCTTGTAGCTCTTCAAGGTACCTGAACCTTCTGGTTAACTCTCCTTGAGTGCTCTGGATAGGCTGCAAGTCTTCTGGCACACTGGGGCTTCATGTTAATCGTTTACCACAAAGAAAATGATTTGGTGTCAATGACTCTGCATCCTGCATACTGTTATAAACAAAAGTGATAGGCCTACTGTTCACCATTGCTTTTACTTCACACAAAACAGTGCAGAATTCTTCTTTGCTCAAATGAGCATTAGCTAAAAGTTTCTTTAATGGACACTTTACACTTCTCACTAGCTTTTCCCAAAATCCTCCCCACCATGGTGCTCTCTCAACAATATGTACCCCTTGGTGTGAAAAGTAGGATTGGAGTCCTTCTTCTTATAGCAAGGACCAAACTTCTTGGAGTTCCTCTGCAGCCTTTTTGAAGGTTTTTGCATTATCCGATATCATTTTATTTGGGAAACCCCTTCTGTTCACAAACCTTTTAAAGGCCAAAAGAAATACATCACTACTTAAGTTGCTTACCAACTCTAAATGGATTGCTCTGGTGGTAGCACATGTGAAAAGACATATATAACCTTTGTTAAACTCCCCTTGCTCACACACATATACTGGACCTGCGAAGTCTACTCCCACCAGAGCTGGGCAAGTTCCGCACACCTTCCGCACCTCCGCACATGCGCACTGTGCGGAAGTGCGAAATGGTGCGCGGAGGTGCGGTGTGCGGTCACCTCGGTAAAAAGGTGCGGAGGTGCGGGTGCGGAACGTGTGCGGATTGGTCCGCACACCCTAGTAATTCTAGTAATTCTAGTAATTTTCTGACCTCTCATAACAAAAAATGACTTTATTGTATTAAAACTTTATTTTCACAATTAAATATTAAATAAAAGTTTATAAAAGTATTAATATATTAATGGAAGCTTATATATTTCCTTGCGATAAAACTTTATATATGTAAATAGGGTGCGGGTGCGGTTGTGCGGAAGCGCGAAAACTTAGAGGTGTGCGGAAGTGCGGGTGCGGAGAGGCTAAAGTGCGGGTGCGGAAGTGCGGGTGCGAACCTCCCATTTGGTGTGCGGTTGCCCAGCATTGACTCCCACTACATCAAATCAAATGGGGCAGTATAGACACACCGTTCTCTTGGAAGTGAAGCGACCTTTTCATAATAAGGCTTTGCACTCCAACGCTTGCAAACCACACATTTATGCAAGACCTTTTTTACTACTTGTTTAATTTTGGGAATCCAAAACTGTCGTCTGATCTCTATTATCACTTCTCTAACTCCAGCATGTAACAACTTATGATGAGTATCCAGGATCAAAAGGTCCACAAGGTGCCCCCCAGAAGGTAACAAAATTGGATGTCTTTTCTCCTCTGGAAGCCCAGAAAACTGTAGTCTACCGCCTACTCTCAATAAATTCTGATCCAAAAACACATCCAAACCCTTGAGAGCAGAATATGTTGGTAGAACCTGTAATGGACGGCTGGTGAGCAATTCCCTCTCTTCATCAAATTTTTTCTTCTGGACATATACCACCCAGTATTGCCTGGCTTACTGAATCTCCTTACTGTTCAGAATTCCTTCCCTTCTTCTTTCTCCCTTAATATTGTTGGTAAATCTATATACCCATGCTGTCACTCTTAACAACCTTTTCAGACTGCTAATGTCCTCAAGCCTCAATATGGGGTCCTGCTGCATAACTTGACAACTGTTCACAGTGCATTTTCTCATCTCACTCACCCATGCTTCTTCAGCCTGGCATTCTCCTACAATAGGCTGATTAGAAGGCCAGTTTTCACTTCCAAGTTTTAGCCACTCTGGCCCATTCCACCACAAACTTGACTGTGTAAGATCTTTCACTGAAATTCCTCGTGTTGGTAAATCAGCTGGGTTTTGGATGCCTGGACAGTGCTTCCATTGCTTGGGATCTGTGTGCGTTTGAATTTCCTCCACCCTATTGGCAACAAATGGTTTCCATTTCCTTGCTGGCTTCTTAACCAGTGCTAAACTATAATGGAGTCTGTCCAATAATAGCTTGGAATTTCATAGAGGGCCAAAGACTTTTGCACTGTAACTGCAAGCCGACTAGCAATAACTGCACCCATCAATTCCAACCTTGGAACAGAAAGCCTTTCCAAAGGTGCTACTCTGCTCTTTGCAGCAACCAACCTGCAACTTACTTCCTCTTTGAATGTGCCTCTTATATAAATACAAGTTGTATAGGCTTCCTCACTTGCATCACAAAAGATGTGCAGCTCTAAATTGTCTGGACTATTGTTCAACTCTCCAAAGTACCATCTTGGGATTTTAATGTCTCCAAGATGTGCCAATTCTTTGAACCAATATTTCCACCTTACCACCATATGCTCAGGTAACTCTTGGTCCCAACCAAGTCCAATTTCCCAGAGGCTCTGAAACCCAATTTTTTACTTTATCACAAATGGAACCAGGAATCGAAGAGGATCAAAGAACTTTGAAGCTGAGGTGACTTGTGTGTATATATATAGTATATAGTCTAAAAGTCACTAAAGGAGAAATATCACTAAATCTAAGCTGAATGGCAACAGGGAGGCATAAACGAACCAACGCGGCTGTTCGCATTGTTTTGGGCTAGCTTAGAGATGTTTTTTCCTATCTGACCTAATCGTTGGTGCTGAGTGTAATTAGGTGGTGTTTCTAAGGTGACAAATGGGGTAGGAAGTTGTCCGTACTTAAGTATAGTTATGGGTAATGTCTATAGCTTCTAAATTGGTAATGTAAGAGAGAGTTAGGTAGGCTGTTTGTGGGACACAGGAATCTAATGGTAGGCTCCCAAAGGAATATCTAATTCAACGCACCGGTAAGTGCCTTTGATTGTTTGCTAGAACCTAAGTAACCTAACTGGGGTGTCTACCCCACGCTATCACAGTTGGCGACGAGGATGGGATTCAATTAAGCTCATGGGATTCGATTAAGCTCATTGGATTTAATTTGGCTCATTTGATTAAATTTGGCTCATTTGATTAAATTTTGTTCATTGGATTAAATTTAGCTCATTGGATTTAATTTGGCTTATTGGGTTCAAGTGGTTGTTTGGAAAATTGGATGTAGCCTAGTGGGTCGTCCGATTTGGTTTGTTTGTGTGGGTAAGCTACCGTACTATAGCGTAGGTCCCGCCGGCCTAACTCTAAAACTAATTCCTACTCAGCCCTAACTCTAAAACTAATTCCTACTCAGCCCTAACTCTAAAACTAATTCCTACTCAGCCCTAACTCTAAAACTAATTCCTACTCAGCCCTAACTCTAATACTAATTCCTACTCAGCCCTAACTCTAATACAATTCACTATTCAGCCCTAACTGGGGAGTAACTAGATCAAATTTAAACCAAATCTAACCTACTTCACGTTATTTGGCCTAATTCGGTTTTGCTCTAGCATGTCGGTGATTGGCCATATAAGCCCCTACGAAGACTCTGGGGAGGATTTCGAAGCTTATGCCACTAGGGTGAGGTTGTTTTTCGAGAGGCAACCAAAAATGTTGCGCCGCAAGTTGCGCCGCAACTTTTTGCGGCGCAACTGCCCACCTTTGGTTATGGACCTAGTTTCTCCTAAAGCACCGGAAACTTGCACCTATAATGAATTGGTACAGGCCCTAACCGATCACTACAAACCCCGAGTAGTTCTCATCTATGAACGTTTCAAATTTTATTCGAGGCATCAGACGGGAAATGAAAGCATTGCAGAGTTTGTTGCAGGAATAAAAAGCCATAGCCATACGTATAAATTTGGGGACAAATTAGACGCAATGCTAAGAGATAGGTTTGTAATGGGTCTCAAAGAGGAGTCTACCCAGAGAGCCCTATTAGCCATACAGGACCTAACTTTTAGTCAGGCTGTAGAAATAGCTACGGCTAGAGAAGCAGCTGCTAAAGATGTTAGAGCTTTTGGCAATCACAGTAGTAAAGCCCAACACGTAAATAGCTTTAAATCTTCTAGGCCTGGCAGACCTAATGAGCCTACTAGACAGGCAAATAAAAGGTATGAGGCGAATACGACTAAGCCTACTAATTCTACTAAGCCTTCCAAGCAATGTACGGGGTGTGGAAAACACCATTGGAAGAAGGACTGCCCTTTTAAGAAGCAGTTTGCCGAAACTGTAGTAAAATAGGCCACATAGCTAAAGTGTGTTTTCAAAGAAAACGAAGGTGAAAATTCTAATTTTAACATTTCTAGTGTAAATCCTCAAAGGGGAAATACTTCGAACATTGGAGTGGAGTACCTATTTTATGAGCAGCAAAGTGGGAATAAAACAGGCCCATATATTGTAGAGGTAGGCCTAAATGGAATTACAGTTCCTCTAGAACTAGATACAGGTGCTGCCCGAACTGTCATGTCCAAAACAGTTTTTGACAAAACTTTCAAAAATACACCTAAACTACATGCATCTAAAACTATATTAAAGAAATATGGGGACATACAAATACCTATTTGTGGAGAAGCATCCGTCACAGTTACACTCAACCAGAAAACTTTGTCTCATCCCTTAACCCTTTTAGTGGTGGATGAGCAAGGGCCTACTCTACTAGGCCGTGATTGGATTGATGCTTTGAAAATGCCGATTGACAAAATCTTGCCAAAGGGTCAGGCAGATGTGCATACACTCTCATATCCGTCTGACATAGACTCATTGTTAAGGGAGTTTTCTTCTGTTTTGAGGCCTGAAGTAGGCAACCTAAAAGGCCATCAGGTCTGTATAGAAGTAGATCCTAATGTAACTCCGAAATTTTGTAAGGCTCGTTCAATTGCGCATGCACTGCGGGAGAAGGTAGATTTAGAAATTGACAGGCTGCTAAAAGATAAAATTATCGAACCAGTCACACACGCTAAGTGGGCTGCCCCAGTAGTTCCTGTACTAAAACCGGACAAGTCCGTGCGGTTATGTGGGGATTACCGTTTAACAGCAAATAGAGCCGTCCTTCTAGATTGCTATCCTATACCCAAGCCTGATGAATTATTTAGCTCTCTTGCTGGGGGTAATCATTTCACAAAACTTGATATGTCCGAAGCCTATGCTCAACTAAGTTTAGATGAAAACTCTAAAGAACTAACTATCATAAATACGCACCGAGGCCTATATAAGTACCAGTGGCGGCTCGTGACTAAAAATTCTAGGGGTGCTGTCTCTAAGAATGGGTTGAAATAATTACTGAAATAAAAGGATGAGCATTGAGCAATGAATAAAAGTTTCAAAAGTTATTGAAAAAGTTATTCAGTGAGCTCATCCTTATATTGTTCTTGATTATTTCAATTGTAAATACAAAATTTAGGGGTACTGCAGTTCCGCAGTGCCTACCGACGAGCCGCCACTGATAAGTACAATAGGCTATGCTATGGAATAGCATCAGCTCCGGGTATTTTTCAGAGGACAATGGACCAAGTTCTAGGTCACATTCCAGGGGTACTTTGCTTTCGACTGTAGATGATGTCCTCATTTCAGGTTCGTCTAAAAAAGAACACCTAACTAGATTAACCACAGTTCTAAAAAGACTCCGGGATGCTGGACTTAAGCTAAAGAGAGAAAAGTGTTCATGGGTCACTAACGAGGTTTCATATTTAGAGTTCCGCATAGATGCCTCAGGCATTCATCCAACGGTGGATAAACTAGAAGCAATAAAAAATGCACCACCTCCACAAAATATCACACAGTTACAAGCTTATTTAGGTCTCCTAAACTTTTATAGGAAATTTTTGCCTAATGCATCGACTTTCCTTGAACCCCTAAATAAGCTATTACGATCTGGGGAACAGTGGAGATGGGAGAAAACTCAAAAGGAAGCATTTGAGGCTTCCAAGGACGTACTACTAAAGTCCACTCTCCTAGTGCATTATGATCCTAAACTTCCTCTCGTAGTTTCAGCAGACAGCAGTTCTTATGGAATTGGGGCAGTGTTATCTCACCACATTGATGGTGTAGATAGGCCTATCTGTTTTGCTTCTAGAACACTAACTGAGACTGAAAGACGATATGCACAAGTGGAACGTGAAGCATTAGCCTTAGTATTTGCAGTAAAAAAATTTAATTTCTATCTATGGGGTCATGAATTTAAACTAATTACTGACCATAAGCCTCTTTTAGGTTTATTTTCACCTAATAAAAATATTCCAGTTATGGCCTCAGGTAGGATTCAACGATGGGCACTGATTCTACAAGCCTATAGATTTGACTTAGTACATCGGTCAGGTAAACTTCTAGTACGGCTGATGCGCTAAGTAGGTTGCCCTTAGAAAATCCAAATGATTGTGTACCTATACCTACAGAATGGGTTCACTTGGTGGAGTTTTTGGAATCCACTCCAGTATCTGCGGTAGAAATAGAGCAGTGGACAAAATCAGACCCTATTCTGTCTAGGGTCATCCATTTCTGCTCAGTTGGTTGGCCTACTAAGGTTGAGAGTGAATTACAGCCTTTTTATCAACGTCAGTCTGGCCTCTCGATTCAAAATGGTTGTCTCTTATGGGGCCACAGAGTGATTATTCCAAATGAAGGCAGGTCGAATTTAGTGAAGTAACTTCACGCTGAACACATGGGTGCAACAAAAATGAAAGAGCTGGCGAGAGCTTATTTCTGGTGGCCTGGCTTAGATGGAGAACTCGACTCATTGGTTCGTTCCTGTCAAAGCTGCCTAGAGAACAGAGATCTCCCAAGGAAAAATCCAATTCATCCTTGGGAATGGCCTACTATACCGTGGCATAGGATCCATGTTGACTATGCAGGTCCTATAAATAATACTTATTTCCTAGTCATTGTGGACGTCTACTCTAAGTGGGTGGAAATTTTTCCAACCACTTCCACGACTTCGGGTGTTACTATTCGCTTACTCCGTTCGGTTTTCGCTCGATGGGGTTTACCCGTAGTCCTGGTTTCCGACAATGGTACTTGTTTTACCAGTGAGGAATTTCGTTCTTTTGTCCACCTAAATGGCATTAGACATGTCTGGTCTAGTGTTTTCCACCCGTCTATTAACGGTCTCGCGGAAAACATGGTCCGTACTTTCAAGTCGGCCTTGCGTCATTCTCGTGGGGAGGAAATGCAAGTGGTGTTGGCTACATTTTTTTTAAATATCGAATAACACCTCACACCACGACGAGGGTGTCTCTCTCTAAACTTATGATTGGGCGGGGAATTCGTTCAGTTTTCGATTTGTTACGTCCAAACGAAACGTTACAACAACGAGTTTTACGCCATCAGGAAAAACAGAAATTGTACCACGACACTAAAAGAGGGAGAGTTATAGAAGCGCAACCTAATGATCCATTTATGATTCGCAACTATGGGGCTGGACCAAAATGGGTTCCTGCAACTGTGCAGGAGAGAACGGGCCCTGTTTCCTTCAAGTGCCAACTAGAAGATGGTCGTTCTATTAAACGCCATCAGGACCAGATATGGGAACGTGAATTGCAGAAGGACCAAAGTCTTCCGGAAGAGAGAACTGATCCTCCGGAAAATGATTCAATTCGCCCGCCTATGCAGGTTGCACCCAATCCTACTACATCAACCCCGCTCCGCAGGTCGTCTAGGGTTCCTCATCCCCCTAACAGACTAAACTTGTAGGGGAGGAGTGAGGTGACGTGTGTGTATATATATATGTATATAGTCTAAAAGTCACTAAAGGAGAAATATCACTAAATCTAAGCTGAATGGCAACAGGGAGGCATAAACGAACCAACGCGGCTGTTCGTATTGTTTTGGCTAGCCTAGAGATGTTTTTTCCTATCTGACCTAATCGTTGGTGCTGAGTGTAATTAGGTGGTGTTTCTAAGGTGACAAATGGGGTAGGAAGTTGTCCGTACTTAAGTATAGTTATGGGTAATGTCTATAGCTTCTAAATTGGTAATGTAAGAGAGAGTTAGGTAGGCTCTTTATGGGACACAGGAATCTAATGGTAGGCTCCCAAAGGAATATCTAATTCAACGCACCGGTAAGTGCCTTTGATTGTTTGCTAGAACCTAAGTAACCTAACTGGGGTGTCTACCCCACGCTATCACAGAAGCCAAACTAAGAGCTGTACGTTTTGTCCACCTTGTCTCATTCTCAGCCAGCTCTACTAAAGATTTCCCATTGAAGGTAAACAAATCCTCTCCTTGCTGCCAAACAATCCCTAGCACTTTTGCGTCTATTGCCCACAACTCCTTAATACCAGAATCCTCAATACTTTCTGCTGCATCAGGTACTACACAGGACTGACTCATAAACTCTAGTAATTGAGAATGATTGGTCTGCCATTTTCTAAGCTCCAAGACAGCCTCCCTCATTATAGCTCTAGCCTCCATGAATATCTGTTTAGCCATTTCTGTATTATCCACAGAACACAGCAAATCATTAACGTAAAAATTTTTCCTTATGTGTTCAATAGTGTTAGGATAGACTTCAGAATATTTCTTAAAATGGTACTGCATAGTAGCTGCCAACAGAAATGGACTAGAGCTGAGGCCAAACAACACTGACTTCCTTCTATATGCTTGAACCTTAGGTTCATTTTCCAACAAGTCTTTCGTATCCACCCACAGATACCTTACTGCATCTCTGTCCTCTGGTTTTAACTTTATCCGCAAAAAGTCTTGCTTCACATCTGCAGTCAATGCTACTCTACCAAACCTGAATTTCAGTAACAAGGGAAATAAATCTGCATTTAAATTTGGCCCAGCATCCAAACAGCATCCACCACCTTTGTCCTTGGCTGAGCCATCAAAAACTACCCTAAGTTTAGTGGTAGTTTTGTCTAGCCGTACCACTGCATGGTGTGGCAGATAATGTGCCTCCTGGCTCACCAGCTCACCTTGCGCCCTTTTAGCATAGCGTTCCCTTACATTGCTTAGGATGGCCTCATTGTATTTAATTAACAACTCATTTTTTCTTAGCCTTTACAATGAAGTCTCCAACCTCCGATTAGGTATCTGAAGGTTTGAACCGGGTTTGCAAGAATCCTTCCAACGGAGGCCAATTTCATAGCAACCATCTCTAAACCCAATCCCTTTTTCAAATTGCTCTAAAACATCATTGTTCACTGTGAACATCATTGTGAACATCATTGTTCACTGTGATAGCGTGGGGTAGACACCCCAGTTAGGTTACTTAGGTTCTAGCAAACAATCAAAAGCACTTACCGGTGCGTTGAATTAGGTATTCCTTGAAGCCTACCGTTTTATTCCTGTGTCCCACAAACAGCCTACCTAACTCTCTCTTACATTACCAATTTAGAAGCTATAGACATTACCCTAACTATACTTAAGTACGAACAACTTCCTACCCGATTTGTCACCTTAGAAACATCACCTAATTATACTCAGCACCAAAGATTAGGTTAGATAGGAAAAAACATGTCTAGGCCAGACCAAAGCAATACGAACAGCCGCGTTGGTTCGTTTATGACTTGCTCTTGCCATTCAGCTTAGATTTAGTGATATTTACCCTTTAGTGACTTTTAGACTATATACATATATATATACATACACGTCACCTCACTCCTCCCCTACAAGTTTAGTCTGTCAGGGGGATGAGGGACCCTAGACGACCTGCGGAGCGGGGTTGATGTAGTAGGATTAGGTGCAACCTGTATAGGCGGGCAAGTTGAACCATTTTCCGGAGGATCTGTTCTCTCTTCCGGAAGACTCTGGTCCTTCTGCACTTCACGTTCCCATATCTGGTCCTGATGGCGTTTAATAGAACGACCATCTTCTAGTTGGCACTTGAAGGAAACAGGGCCCGTTCTCTCCTGCACAGTTGCAGGAACCCATTTTGGTCCAGCCCCATAGTTGCGAATCATAACTGGATCATTAGGTTGCGCTTCTAGAACTCTCCCTCTTTTAGTGTCGTGGTACAACTTCTGTTTTTCCTGATGGCGTAAAACTCGTTGTTGTATCGTTTCGTTTGGACGTAACAAATCGAAAACTGAACGAATTCCTCGGCCAATCAGAAGTTTAGAGGGAGACACCCCCGTCGTGGTGTGAGGTGTTATTCGATATTTAAACAAAAATTTATCCAACACCACTTGCATTTCCTCCCTACGAGAATGACGCAAGGCCGACTTGAAAGTACGGACCATGTTTTCCGCGAGACCGTTAGTAGACGGGTGGAAAACACTAGACCGGACATGTCTAATGCCATTTAGGTGGACGAAGGAACGAAATTCCTCACAGGTAAAACAAGTACCATTGTCGGAAACCAGGACTACGGGTAAACCCCATCGAGCGAAAACCGAACGGAGTAAGCGAATAGTAACACCCGAAGTCGTGAAGTGGTTGGAAAAATTTCCACCCACCTAGAGTAGGCGTCCACAATGACTAGGAAATAAGTATTATTTATGGGACCTGCATAGTCAACATGGATCCTATGCCACGGTATAGTAGGCCATTCCCAAGGATGAAGTGGACTTTTCCTTGGGAGATCTCTGTTCTCTAGGCAGCTTTGACAGGAACGAACCAATGATTCGAGTTCTCCATCTAAACCAGGCCACCAGAAATAAGCTCTCGCCAGCTCTTTCATTTTTGTTGCGCCCATGTGTTCAGCGTGAAGTTCGTTCACTAAATTCGACCTGCCTTTATTTGGAATAATCACTCTGTGGCCCCATAAGAGACAGCCATTTTGAATAGAGAGGCCAGACTGACGCTGATAAAAAGGCTGTAATTCACTCTCAACCTTAGTAGGCCAACCAACTGAGCAGAAATGGATGACCCTAGACAGAATAGGGTCTGATTTTGTCCACTGCTCTATTTGTACTGCAGATACTGGAGTGGATTCCAAAAACTCCACCAAGTGAACCCACTCTGTAGGTATAGGTACACAATCATTTGGATTTTCTAAGGGCAACCTACTTAGCGCATTAGCCGTACCTAGAAGTTTACCTGACCGATGTACTAAGTCAAATTTATAGGCTTGTAGAATCAGTGCCCATCGTTGAATCCTACCTGAGGCCATAACTGGAATATTTTTATTAGGTGAAAATAAACCTAAAAGAGGCTTATGGTCAGTAATTAGTTTAAATTCATGACCCCATAGATAGAAATGAAATTTTATTACTGCAAATATTAAGGCTAATGCTTCACGTTCCACTTGTGCATATCGTCTTTCCGTCTCAGTTAGTGTTCTAGAAGCAAAACAGATAGGCCTATCTACACCATCAATGTGGTCAGATAACACTGCCCCAATTCCATAAGAACTGCTGTCTGCTGAAACTACGAGAGGAAGTTTAGGATCATAATGCACTAGGAGAGTGGACTTTAGTAGTACGTCCTTGGAAGCCTCAAATGCTTCCTTTTGAGTTTTCTCCCATCTCCACTGTTCCCCAGATCGTAATAGCTTATTTAGGGGTTCAAGGAAAGTCGATGCATTAGGCGAAAATTTCCTATAAAAGTTTAGGAGACCTAAATAAGCTTGTAACTGTGTGATGTTTTGTGGAGGTGGTGCCTTTTCTATTGCTTCTAGTTTATCCACCGTTGGATGAATGCCTGAGGCATCTATGCGGAACCCTAAATATGAAACCTCGTTAGTGACCCATGAACACTTTTCTCTCTTTAGCTTAAGTCCAGCATCCCGGAGTCTTTTTAGAACCGTGGTTAATCTAGTTAGGTGTTCTTTTTTAGTCGAACCTGAAATGAGGACATCATCTAGAAAGCAAAGTACCCCTGGAATGTGACCTAGAACTTGGTCCATTGTCCTCTGAAAAATACCCGGAGCTGATGCTATTCTATAGCATAGCCTATTGTACTTATATAGGCCTCGGTGCGTATTTATGATAGTTAATTCTTTAGAGTTTTCATCTAAACTTAGTTGAGCATAGGCTTGGGACATATCGAGTTTTGTGAAATATTTACCCCCAGCAAGAGAGCTAAATAATTCATCAGGCATGGGTATAGGATAGCAATCTAGAAGGACGGCTCTATTTGCTGTTAAACGGTAATCCCCACATAACCGCACGGACTTGTCCGGTTTTAGTACAGGAACTACTGGGGCAGCCCACTTAGCGTGTGTGACTGGTTCAATAATTTTATCTTTTAGCAGCCTGTCAATTTCTAAATCCACCTTCTCCCGCAGTGCATGCGCAATTGAACGAGCCTTACAAAATTTCGGAGTTACATTAGGGTCTACTTCTATGCAGACCTGATGGCCCTTTAGGTTGCCTACTTCAGGCCCAAAAATAGAAGAAAACTCCCTTAACAATGAGTCTATGTCAGATGGATATGAGAGTGTATGCACATCTGCCTGACCCCTTGGCAAGATTTTGTCAATTGGCATTTTCAAAGCATCAATCCAATCACGGCCTAGTAGAGTAGGCCCTTGCTCATCCACCACTAAAAGGATTAAGGGATGAGACAAAGTTTTCTGGTTGAGTGTAACTGTGACGTATGCTTCTCCACAAATAGGTATTTGTATGTCTCCATATTTTTTTAAAATCGTTTTAGATGCATGTAGTTTAGGTGTGTTTTGAAAATCTTATCAAAAACTACCTTGGACATGACCGTCCGGGCAGCACCCGTATCCAATTCTAGAGGAACTGTAATTCCATTTAGGCCTACCTCTACAATATATGGGCCTGTATTTTTCCCACTTTGCTGCTCATAGAATAGGTACTCCACTCCACTGTTCGACGTATTTCCCCTTTCAGGATTTACACTAGAGAGGTTAAAATTAGAATTTTCACCCTTCGTTTTCTTTGAAAAACACACTTTAGCTATGTGGCCTATTTTACTACAGTTTCGGCAAACTGCTTCTTTAAAAGGGCAATCTTTCTTCCAATGGTGTTTTCCACACCCTGTACATGGCTTGGAAGTCTTAGTAGAATTTGTAGGCTTAGTCGTATTCGCCTCATACCTTTTATTTGCCTGTCTAGTAGGCTCATTAGGTCTGCCAGGCCTAGAAGATTTAAAGCTATTTACGTGTTGGGCTTTACTACTATGATTGCCAAAAGCTCTAACATCTTTAGCAGCTGCTTCTCTAGCCGTAGCTATTTCTACAGCCTGACTAAAAGTTAGGTCCTGTATGGCTAATAGGGCTCTCTTGGTAGACTCCTCTTTGAGACCCATTACAAACCTATCTCTTAGCATTTCATCTAATTTGTCCCCAAATTTACACGTACGGCTATGGCTTTTTATTCCTGCAACAAACTCTGCAATGCTTTCATTTCCCGTCTGATGCCTTGAATAAAATTTGAAACGTTCATAGATGAGAACTACTCGGGGTTTGTAGTGATCGGTTAGGGCCTGTACCAATTCATTATAGGTGCAAGTTTCCGGTGCTTTAGGAGAAACTAGGTACATAACTAAACCAAACGTTTTCGGGCCTATTATAGTTAAAAAGGTAGGTACTTTCTTAGCATCCGGAATGGAATTTGCCTCGAAAAACAACCTCACCCTAGTGGCATAAGCTTCGAAGTCCTCCCCATTGTCTTCGTAGGGGCTTATATGGCCAATCACCGACATGCTAGAGCAAAACCGAATTAGGCCAAATCACGTGAAGTAGGT
This sequence comes from Bathynomus jamesi, assembly GCA_023014485.1. Lineage (NCBI taxonomy): Eukaryota > Metazoa > Arthropoda > Malacostraca > Isopoda > Cirolanidae > Bathynomus > Bathynomus jamesi. The sequence continues at coordinate 56,937 of JAJOZX010009668.1, read as the reverse complement.
TAGGTTAGGTTTAAATTTGGTCTAGTTACTCCCCAGTTAGGGCTGAATAGTGAATTTTATTAGAGTTAGGGCTGAGTAGTAATTAGTTTTTGAGTTAGGACTGAGTAGTAATTAGTTTTAGAGTTAGGGCTGAGTAGGAATTAGTTTTAGAGTTAGGGCTGAGTAGGAATTAGTTTTAGAGTTAGGGCGGCGGGACCTACGCTATAGTACGGTAGCTTACCCACACAAACAAACCAAATCGGACGACCCACTAGGCTACATCCAATTTTCCAAACAACCACTTGAACCCAATAAGCCAAATTAACCCAATGAGCCAAATTTAACCCAATGAACAAAATTTAACCAAATGAGCCAAATCCCATCCTCGTCGCCAAATGTGATAGCGTTGGGTAGACACCCCAGTTAGGTTACTTAGGTTCTAGCAAACAATCAAAAGCACTTACCGGTGCGTTGAATTAGGTATTCCTTGAAGCCTACCGTTTTATTCCTGTGTCCCACAAACAGCCTACCTAACTCTCTCTTACATTACCAATTTAGAAGCTATAGACATTACCCCTAACTATACTTAAGTACGAACAACTTCCTACCCGATTTGTCACCTTAGAAACATCACCTAATTATACTCAGCACCAAAGATTAGGTCAGATAGGAAAAAACATGTCTAGGCCAGACCAAAGCAATACGAACAGCCGCGTTGGTTCGTTTATGACTTGCTCTTGCCATTCAGCTTAGATTTAGTGATATTTACCCTTTAGTGACTTTAGACTATATACATATATATATATATATACATACACGCAAAGCTGGGCACAAACCGTTAATCCGTTAATCGTTAATTAACGAAGTTAACTTTTTCGTTAACGATTTAACTTTTAAGTTAACTTTGAAAATCATTATCGGACTAATTAACTTCCGTTACATTTAACTTCCGTTAACTCAAGTCCGTTAACCCAAAAAATTCATAAATAAACGTTTAAAAGTTTCTATTATTTTCAGTGCTGAGCAGGTGCGCAATTAATCCGCCACTGTTAATAGTGATGAACGAATTTCCATTTCCGCTGTGCAAAATCAGGCGATATATTTGTTTCTGTCGCCACAATTTGTGTCTTACCAAATATGGTAGTTATTTATGGCATTGGTTTGAGCAAAACATGGTCGACTGTAAAATCAGGCGGAAAGATTTGCCATTTGAGTTGAATGTTTCAACTTCTTTCAAGAAATATCACGAGCATTTTAAGGCACTTTCAATAATGTATATGTAACAATTACAACAAATAACTACATTCGTTTCATTTGCAGTCTGTCTCTTGCGCAACATGTTTGTGCTAGTGAATATTTAAAAATAATCGTTGTCAAGTAAGTCATGTATATTTATAATATGTCTGTGAGTACCTTATTAGTAGTCTCCTTGATACATTTCAAGAACCATAAAACTGATCAGGTAAGATTTCAATTCTCATGTCACTTTGATGAAGTCAATTGATGTCTTACAATGGGAGCGTTTTCACCTCATCTGGTTGGACAAGTATGACAACACCAAGGTCGCCAGGGTGAGTAAAAGCATGGAGGGTACAGTCGAGGAGGCCATGAAGCAGCAGTCCAACGAAGTGGGCAGCAACAGTGGAGGCAGCAACAACGAGGAGGAGGAGGAGGATGACTTCTTCAGTGCTGTCATCCAGACAAAAGAGAGCAGCAGAAGCCACAGGTCACTCAAGGGCAAGGCCCAGAACTTGGTCAAGACCTGGCTGGAGACCAACTCCAAGGACTTGCTGACAGATGCTGCCTTCTTGGGTGAGCAAGTGTTGGTGGACTTGTTCATCAAGTTCAACACAGCCATCCCCTCCAGTGCTGCAGTGGAGCGTTTGTTCTCTATGGGCAAGGACATCCTGAGGGCCAAGAGATCATCCCTGTCTGATGAAAACTTTGATATGCTAATTTTCATGAAGGGCAACATGCATCTCATGGACAAAATGGAGAACGAGAAGAAGAGGGAAAATTAAATATATATATATTGTGTTTTTCATTTTTTTTATAATAAAAGTTAACGTTAACGGTTTATCGGTAACTTCCGTTACATGTTTAACGAATTAACGGATTAACGGTTAACGAAGTTAACTTTTTGGTTAACGGATTAGCGGTTAACGAAGTTAACTTTTTGGTTAACGGTGCCCACCACTGCATACACGTCACCTCAACTTGCCTGTTTGTCCTTTATGCCAATGGATTCAAGTTCCCAAAACGCTTTCAAATGCCTTTCCAAACCATGGCTGTTCTCCTCAATCTTAACAAAAAGAGCTTTAACCTCCATTTCATTGCAATAGCTACCATGTAGCATCCAGCCTAGCTTACTTTCAATAGCTACCGGGCCTCGAGATGTGCGGACAATATTACCAGTGATGAAGTCCCAATAATAGTCCGCTGCAATCAAAAAACTAATATCTTCTGTTCTTTCAAACTTATTATTGCCCAAATTAATTCCTTTAACTTGCAATTCTTGGACACATGCCATATCGAAACAAGTAGTGACTGGAGCACAAAGTTCCTCAATCTCTACAGCTTGGACCTTCATAGTGGGACTTTATGGTAACAACCCCTTAACCAGAACTTCTACCTTCTTAACTTTGGTTCGGTTGTAAATGGAACCCCCAAACCCAGAAATTCTGAAATTTTCCCTTTTAAGTTCTTTAAACTTCAATTTTCTGGAAATTCTGGTCTTAATAAAGCTACACTGGCTACCACTATCAAACAACACTCTTACAGTAGCTTCTCCATCATTCCCAGTTAATAAAGCTGCAGCTGTTTGCAATAATCCCCCTTTACTTTTACTCCCTTTCATAGCAGTGGCATGTGCCACTGATGTATCTACATCTGGGGTAGGCCTACTAGGAGTGTTTTCACACAATAATGGCTGATGCCTGCCATGACATTTTTTGCACAAAATTTTAAACTTACAAAACCTTGCTCTGTGACCTTTCGAAAAACATTTAAAACATGCTGTGGACTTAGTTACCCTGTCCTTTCTCTCCTCAAAAGGTAAAGCCTCAGCCACCTCACATTTATATGACTTGTGGTTGCCTTCGCAAAATATGCATTCCTTGATTCCCTTTAATTTATTCTCAGAGGATGCATGCAGAGCTGACACTGTACCTGGGCTATTCCTTTTTGTAGAAACCTTGGTGCTGTGCCTGCCTTTGTTCCCTTGTTTAACATCCCACTGTGCAAAGTCAGTTCCCTCTCGTCTTGCTAATTCTGTGCCTAAAAGACTTAACATCTGCTGAAGGGGGATGTACACATGTTCTATAGAGTGTCCCCTACTTAATTCAAGCAAAATTGAGCTAGGCAATTTAGACTCCAGTATAGTGACCAACATTATACCATACCTTTCCATTCCTACACCCAAGTTGTCCAGGGACCTAGTTCTAACTTCAAATTCATCATATAACTGCCGTAACTCCTCGACACTATTGGGATTATTAACAGGAGGTATAGCTAAAAGTTCACGGAGGTGGCTTTTAATTAAGATCTCTGGCTTACCAAACCTTTTCTTTAATATATCCCAAGCTACATTATAATTAGCCTCTGTTAATGTTAATCCTGCTGTTGTCTTTGCTGCCTCCCCTTCCAAGAGGGACTGCAAATAATTAAACTTCTCCACCGCACTTAACACTTGACTAGAATGAACTGCTGATTGAAAACTGTCTACCCATCCTTGCCATTCCTGAATACTCCCAGAAAATGTTTTGAGTACAAGCCTCGGTAATTGAATTGCAGATCTGTTAACCTTAACTTCACAAACACCATTTGTTGAGTGTTGTGTTTCCTTATTAGACCTGGTCTCTAACTGTACTGAGCTGTTAAACTCTTTTGCTCGGTGGCATACTTTAATTATATCATCAATAATCTCTTCAAAGTAAATTATGTTATTTTCTATTTCATCCTCTTCTATAAGAGCCTCAATTTTAACATTTACTTCACTTAGAGCACTCTTTTTAGTTTCTAATATGGAAAGCTGCGCAGTCACTAAGCTTAAATCCTCATGCTCTATGACAGAATCTATAGTGGCAATGACCTTTGTAATTAGACCTTTGTAAGCACTTCTCCTTGTTTTAAACTTGTTCAATTCAGCTGCACTCATCTTCAATGCAAACAACAATTGGGCTCAATGCCAAATAAGCTGAATTGGCAAAAATACTTAACCAAACTGATCAAACGCAAATTTTGCTTTTTCAAATAAACTGAATTGCTTGGATGGGGTACTGACCAACCACCAGTATGGAATACCAAATTTTCCACCCAAGTAACTGGCGCACCGAAGTTTGCAACCTTCGCCTACGAATAATAAACTGAATTGCAAGAGAGCGCTCTATAAGACCACACCCTGTAAGTACCGCATTCCACAAACGAGTAGAAAAGACGCGCAGCGCCCTAAAAAATGATGCCACAAGAGTGCCCAAACAATGATGCCACAAGAGCCCAAAAATGCTAGCTCTAAATTAAGTGAATTTTTCACTAACCTTACAATTATGAGATGGATATATATACACCTTAACTTAATATATACAAGCAATGCTGCATCAATCAGCTTAGTCATCATATCGCCTTGGGACAACAATGGTTCTTCCTCTTCTAGATTTTCTAACACGGACAAAACAACTATTGATTACAGAATATTCTCAGAGGTTAACAAAAGAAAATTTATTGGGGCTGTAGAAAATACTCGACTTGACTGTGACGAACCTTTAAATGGCAGAGCAAAATTCCTAAAATACAATATACTCAATACAGAAACAAATTAACTAAAATAATCAAAATTGCAAAATATAACTATTATAACAATCAATTTTCCAAACATAAAGGAGACATGAAAAACACTTGGACAACCATACACAATCTTCTCGGAAAACAAATTAAGAAAAATTCAATAGAGAAATTAAATGTTGATAATAAAGAAATTACTGATGATACTGCTATTGCAGACTCTTTAAATGCACATTTTACTTCAATAGCGGATTAGCTTCGCTCACAATTAATAAATAATGATCACTCACCTCAAGAATATATGCCACCCAGTCCACTAAATTCATCTTCTTTTGTTCCTGTTACCTCTACTGAAGTCCAGAATATTATTAGTAAATTAAAAAATACAAAAAATAACATTCATAACATTCCTGTACCTATATTGAAACTTGTTAAAGATAAGATATCTGTAACTTTGGCTAAAATTACACCAGTACACATTTGAAAACTTGTCGATCGATTTTTACAAACTAGTTAGTGATTCTTTATAATTTGAGTGCGCTGATATAAAAAATATAGTTAGTTTTTCCCTATCACGTATGGTTTTCTTACTACAGGGTGTGTCATAAATCCCCCATTTATCCCCAAATGTGAACCATCTTATCGAGACCAACATTGGATTGCACATGCTAAACCATAAATTTTGTTGTTATAGACTACAGTAACGCTTACATAATAATGTAGGGTAAATATATATATAACAACCAGTCCCGTTCTCAGCAAAATACTCTCTCCCCTCCCATCAATGGGTGGTTAACATTTGGGGACAGATGAGGTATTACAACACCCCTTGTAGCACGAAATCTTTAGGTGTTAGAGTAAAACCTAATTAAAGCAGAATTAAATAGCTCCTAGCTCTTGGACAAGCATATTGCTTGTTTATGAAAGAATAAAAAATAACTGAAAGAAACAAAATATATTTACCATCTTCTTCGAAAAAAGGCACGAAGTCTTTCTCACGATTTCTGTACCAAGCGAAGTATGTGTCGGATGCCAATAAATTGTTCTCCTGCAATCTAGACCCCGAAAGTTCTGCAGAGTCCTTAGACAGATTCAAATCCTTGACTAAGTCATTTAGTTCGGTTTGGGTTAATGGTTTAGGATCTCGGTCAGCTGTTGGCTGTTCATAAACATCATCATTGTCTGGATTTGGAGCTGAATCAGAATCTGAATTGTATTGATCCAGACTCTCGGGTGGGCGGGGAATAGGAACTTCTGGACCATGGGGTACCGGCCTTATTGCAGATGGAAGACTTGGGTATCGAAGGCTCTCTTTATTCTTTGCATTATAACCTTTAACATTGCAAGAACGGAAGTAGCAGTCGTCGGTATGGTTTCTAGGCTCGCGCCATACCATAGGGATCCCAAATGGCAAACTTTTCTTTTTACCTTTGCTCCAATTCCTTAGTGCCGCAACACACGTAAGACAAACCTTGTGTGGAGCCCAACTTTTGCCTTGATCTCCTAATTTAATTCCAAAATAAGCATGATGAGCTCTCTTAATGAAGGTCGTTACATTTGTCCTTTGTTTTACAACAACATACCGACCACAAATATAACAAAATATGTCTGGACTATGGGTACATCCTCTAGAAGCCATTATTAAAATTTTAAAGACGTAATGTTAGAATTATCTATCTGAAAAATATGAAAAAACGAAATTAATTAAAGATAAAAAAGGTAAAAAATTACAAAACACCCCAAAATTGTTTTGCTAATAACTTTAAAACTGTGGGTGATAGAAAAAAACTGGTAGCATTTTTTAATTCAGCGCAGCGAACTGCTTCAGAATCACAACTCAAAATAAAGAAATCCATTTTCATGCAGACCGGTGTTATCAATCAAAGTATTTCCAAAGGAATATTCCCATCAATGCTAAAAACTGGTTGTATTGAAAAAATTTATTTATTTTATTACTATTAATAAAGGTTATTATTATTAATAAAGGTTATTCTATCTATCTATCTATCTATCTATGATCAAAAAATAAAATAAAAAATAATAATAGCATAAGAAATACGAACGAGGAAAATATATATATATAATAAAAAATATACAAAACGATGGAGTATAATCTATCTATATCTATATCTATATCTATATCTATATCTATATTCTATATATATATATATAAAAGAGGAAGTTTGTTTGTCTGTTTGTCTGTTTGTTTGTTCTCTATTGAAATGAATATGGCTGCACCAAATAGTGTTTAAGGTAGTGAATCAGATATAACTTTTCACGGGGAATCTAATGGTGTGCACAGTAGGTAGGTACAGTAGGTAGGTAGGTAGGTAGGTAGGTAGGTAGGTAGGTACAGTAGGTAGGTAGGTAGGTAGGTACAGTAGGTAGGTACAGTAGGTAGGTAGGTACAGTAGGTAGGTACAGTAGGTAGGTAGACTAGACAGTAGGTAGGTAGGTAGGTAGGTAGGTACAGTAGGTAGGTAGACTAGACAGTTTTATTTAGTAAATGATACATTAAAATCTTGTTTAGTTTTGAATGATGGCATAAAGTCACGGGATTTAAGTGGAATCTAATGGTGTGCATAAAAGTTTCAAAATTTTCGAGAACTTTTGAAATATAAGGTTAAGGAATAAGTTTTTTCATTTTAACACAAAAAAGCTTAAAATCATTATTTTCGAAAACTTTTTAAAATATAAGGTTAAGGAATAAGTTTTTGCATTTTGACACAAAAAAAGCTTAAAATCATTATTTTCGAGAACTTTTTAAAATATAAGTTTAAGGAATAAGTTTTTGCATTTTGACATTTGAGTGTGACTTTTGCTATGGGTGACAATGGCCCAAAAAAGTTGGAACACCTCGCAATCTTTATGTTTTGACACCCAATGGAAAAACACGTAACATTGTTTACACTGAAGTGCTACAAAATGTCTGATGTTTTCAAGGAATAAAAACAATTACCAAAACTTTGTGTTTATGTGTTCATTTAGTTTTGTTCATCTTTTTACCTTATTTTGACACACCCTTACACCGTGCAACGCCGGGTATTTCTGCTAGTAATCAATATATTAGTACAGGAAATATATATATATACACAGTTATATTAAATAATTAAATATGTTGAAAATAATAATATTGAAAATAAAAAAATAACAATACACAAAACGAAGGAGTATAATCAGCAACATATTAGTACAAGAAAAAAAATATATATACACAATTATATTAAATAATTAAATATATTGAAAATAAATATACATCAAAATACTTTATGTTCTACGGCGCAAAACACTAAACTCACACGTGCTCGAGTCTACAGTCACATCATTATTGTTTTGCACTACGCGGTAAATACGGCTTAACATTATTTCGCCGCTCAAGTTATACGGATACCTATTAGGGTGTGTCAATTTTGTCAACTTTTTTCAAATCAATTTTGGTAGTGAAAATATAGTGTCTTTTCATGTTAAAACTTGAAATTGGCCAACCAAAATGAACTAAAATAACCCTTACCTACATCAATTTTACCTTAAAGTTTCAGAAATTGACTCTTTTACTAAATAATAGCACATAAATTGATTAACTATTCATCTGTCACAGAATTATCCCACTGATCGCATATGGAGTGTTTTCAAGGTCATATAGTTGTTGTACAATGTACAAGTCACAACATGAATAGAACTGTCCCTCACTCTCAGTCCTCAGTTGCCTCTTAGATGTCATGTCATAGACGGTGGTTTGCTGTTATTGCTCTTGTACCTACTTCATAGTTATTCTACTAGACGAATACTACAGTTTAACTGTAAGTATGGATTATTGATTATTACAATTATTTATTATCATCATATTCTTCTATCTAATTATGCTGTAATCCCATGAAATATTTTTTATTGAATTTTAGAACATCGAATGACTAAACTTTGAAACATCGTAATTGATATAAAATACTTAAATGTTTTTCTTTCTTTTCAGATATTACTAAGATGCCAAAATTGAAGACAAGAGGTCAGTCGTCATGCCACTTGAGCCTGTTAGTCGGTACAGGCAAGGAGCTTCCCGTATCAGAACTACCAACAGTGCGAGACATGCTGAGTCTAGGGTTACTCCTTCGTGAACAAAATACAAAGGATAGAAGGAACTACACAGAGAAAGAGCTCATAAGGGACATGATTCCCCCTCTTCTGCATCAGTGGAAAAAAGTTAATGTGTTATTCAAACACCTGTACTCAATCAGTATGGAACTATTGAACTAAAATTAACAAAGCTGTGGCACAGAGCAGTTGAGACATCACCTGGTAAAGGAAAACTAGCAAAGAAAAATAAATTTCTGCACACACTTGATACTCTTCTTGACATTTTTAACTGCCAGTGTCCCATAGAGTTGTGTTTTGAAGCCAATTGTTCTTCCTCATGCAGAAGAGAACTTCACCCTCACATTAATTGTCGCTGTCCTCGTGAGAAGATCCCTGTTTTGGAGCTGGCTTTCATAAAGGCGCAGAGAACAAAGGCAGGAGGCCAAGGAAGTATACAGATTGGTTCGGCAGATTATTCAGAAACCAAAAAATAGATTGTTATTGCTAAGAAAAAAGAGAAAATCCGAGAGAGGGAAGAAAGGAAGAAAAAGAAGAGTGAAGAAGCCACCCAAAGAGATGAAGAGCTCTATCAAGAGGTTTCTCACTTCTTTGAAAGCTCTTCAGATGAACAGAAAGAAGCAACATCAGATGATAGCTCCAAAATGCCATCTGAACCTTCGCCGAAGAGAATGAAATACAACACTAAACACATCTCAAACATGGCCCTTGCCAGTATTCGCCACCATACGGGGCTATGAGAGACTGCAGAGATTGCCACTGCCGCTTGGATAGATGCAGGCCTCATCAGCCGAGAGGATACATCCTTAGTGATAGATCATAATAAGATAAGAAGAGCACAAGAAAAAATAATGAAGGAAATATCTGATCAGCATGAAAAAGATTTGAAGGAGGAAGGTCTCTCTTGCCTTTTGTTTGATGGAAGAAGAGATGACACAAAAGTTCTCCTAGAGGTAGAGGGAATGGACAGAAAGTTTCCCGGTCTCATCAAAGAAGAGCACTACTCTGTGTGTTCCGAACCTGGTGGCCGCTATTTGTTTCACTGTGTTCCTGAAGCAGAAGTAGAAGGCAAGAAACATGCAGAGGCAATTGCTGATCAAATAATATGTTGGCTTCAAGAAAGAAGACTTGACAGTTCACTGCAGACCGTTGGTGGAGACTCAACTGCTGTGAACACTGGATGGCAGGGGGGTGTTATGACGCATTTAGAGAAAAAACTTGGAAGAAGGCTTGTTTGGATTGTATGTGATTTGCACACAGGGGAACTACCTCTTCGTCGTCTCATCCAGGAACTTGATGGTCCTACAAAGAGCAACAACAAGTGGTCAGGCCCCCTTGGCAACATGCTAGATGAAGCAACGGAATTAGAAATAAATACAAAATTTCCAAAGGTCGAAGTAGGCCCTCCCCTTCCAGTGTTGTCTGAAGAAGTTATCAAAGACCTCAGCACGGATCAATCTTACGCTTATCGTATTGTTCAAGCAATCAGATCAGGAGAGTTGCCTCAAAATCTGGCTCTCTTGGAGATTGGACCCGTAAGTCACAGTCGTTGGTTAACTACAGCGATTCGTTTCTGCAGGATTTGAGTTTCCAAACATGCACTGAAGGGCAAAATGCTACAGAATTTGATGTTGATTGTTGAATTTATTATTGGGTTTTATCTTCCTCACTGGTTCAATGTAAAACTTAATCCAATGTGGATGGAGGGGCTCAACCACATCTTGTTTCAATTACAGCTACTGAGAACCCAAAGGAAAGTAGTGGTAGACATCGTGTTACCTGTGGTGAGAAGGTCCGCTTGGTATGCTAGGCCAGAGGCAGTTTTGCAAGCAATAATCTGCAGCCAATGTACCAAAGAGCGAACTGAGGCTGTGGAAATCATTCTAAAGCTTAGAGGAACATCACTAGATGATGACCAGCTGGGAGACTGCTCTGTTCAGACAAGGAAGGTACCTCCGATTAAACGTCAATGCCACGAAATTGTCAGAATTAGTTAACTTGAGTTCGGAAGTTTTGGAGCCACCACTGACAACATGTATAACAAACAAAGATTTAACACAACTTAAAGAGGCCCCAATGCAAGTGCCAAAGTGGCCTTCTCACACTCAGAGTGTGGAGAGATGTGTGAAAATGGTCACAGAAGCAGCTAGTCAAGTTTACAGTCACGAGAGGCGAGAAGGCTACATCAAAGTGCAAGTAGCAAGCCGAATGCTGATGTCAAGGAACCGCAGCAAAAAGGACATGACCGCATTGGTTACTTTCAAATAAAGACTCTGAATGATATCTTATTGCCACTTCAAATGTTGATAGGATGTTTGCGCACATTTGTTATTTTGTTACGAATTTACAGAAAAATTGAATTTTTGAATTAAAATTGATGTAGGTAGGAGTTATTTTTTATTGTTTTTGAAGCAAGGATATTATTTTGTATGCCAAATGATTACATTAAATTGCTACCAAATCACATGATTTTCAATTTAGTCATTTCGCCCCCAAAATTGACACACCCTAATACCTATACTCGATATAAATGGCCTTCATATCGTGCAATACTATTTTTGTGCCCACTTTACATTCGGTTGGCAAGTTAACTTTAAACACGGCTAGGATACAATCAAAAGCACGCAAAAAGAGGTCATCGTTAGCCACAACAACATTATTAAATACAAATTTTAAACACTGCTTTCTAATAGAGTGTTTTTTCTTACCGTCCCGAGCTCTTCAATCGTGAACTCTTCTTCACTCTGCATAGCGGCAATTGAAATAATCTTCCAAGTCGTAACGACAGCTACTCATTATATAGAGGTACAGCTCTTCAGGGTGAACAGTGTAGGCGAACTCTGCCCTGTACCGCTCAAGTGCTTTGTACCAAAGTTCGGGATATTTCAAAGAGTCTAAACCTTTTAAATAAGCATCCAGCTCTAGACCATTCTCGCCTTGTTCATTCCTACATTCGATGTTATTATTTTTTTATTGGGTTCAACATCCCAGCTGAGCCGTGAACGGCCAAGCTCTGAAGGGCCAGTTCAACCTACAGCCCAAGTTAAGCTAGATTAAAAGCTTACGGACTTGGAGGTCCTATTAGGTCCTACCTCAGGGTTGCTGACTCGATGTGGGCCTACCTTAGGCCTCAGTTGCATGAATTTAAGATAAAAAACAAAAGGGACACTATTTATGGTCTTCTTTCTAAACCTTGCAACAACAACACAACCTGCACCATTGCACGATGCAACAATCTTGTATCTATACAACCAAACTGAATTGCAAGAGAGCTCTCTATAAGACCACGCCCTGTAAGTCCCGCATTGAACAAACGAGTAGGAAGGACGCGCAGTGCCCCAAAAAAATGATGCCACAAGAGTGCCCAAACAATGATGCTACAAGAGCCCAGAAATGCTAGCTCTAAATTAAGTGAATTTTTCACTAACCTTACAATTATGAGATGGATATATTTACACTTTAACGTAATATATACAAGCAATGCTGCATCAATCAGCTTAGTCATCATATCACCTTGGGACAACAATGGTTCTTCCTCTTCTAGATTTTCTAACATTCGATAAGTCTGTCGAGCAGAGCGGTGTATGCGTATTCAAGAACCGTGTCAAAATAAATCATATTTGTAACACGCGCTTCTAATATAGGCTTCACCTTGCGGAATACGACGATTTCAAACATTCTGTCGAGGATCTACAGATCTATAGAAACTAAGGCTAAAAAAGACCCTAAGATCCACTCTAAGGTTAGCCTGAGACAAACGAAAGAGGACGGGGTTAAAAGAGGAGAAGAATGGGTTAAGTAAGTAGCAAAACCTATCATTCTTGGGTTAACATTCATTCAGAAAAAGAGGAAAAAAGTCTCACCATCATCATCCGCCGGCCACTGCCGACAAGTCGGAAAAATAGTCGAAGAGAACAGGAAAGGGGTGAAAGATGAAAAGAAGTAAAATAAGAACGCTCACAAACCATGCAAACACAGTCTTAACTCACTGTCATACCATGCAAACTACATACATGTAAGTAAAGAGAGGATAAGAAAAAAAAAAGTAGGTAAAGTAAAACAAAAAGTGGGTTAGTTTACGCTACGAGCTACATCTACGTTCGTGTTAGTCTAATATTTTTTTTTTAATAATAATTTTATTGCTGGCATCACACGCTGGCATGTCACAAGCTGGCATTATCGTCAACAGACTCATCCCCGATCACCACCCCCAGAGCTCCCGTTGCTAATTGTTTTTTTATTTTAAACAACGTTACTATTTTTAAAATGCCTATCTAAACGGTTCTTAAACACATTAACGCTGGTAGAGTTCACGACGGGCGCAGGAAGATTATTCCATTTATCAATTACTTTAAACGTAAAGAAGTGTTTAGCGATATTAGTAATGAAACGTCTGCCACGCAACTTAAATCCGTTATTACGAGTAATGCTATTATTGAAAGTGAACAATTTGTCAAAATTTACGTTATCGATGTTATTAACAATTTTGAAAACTTCAATAAACTCCCCCCTTAATCTAGTTTCGAGTGAATGCAAGTCTAACTCTTTAATCCTATCTTCATAAGACTTTTTGCGCAATGACGGAATTAGTTTCGTGGCACTACGCTGAACCCTTTCTAACCTATCAATATCCTCACGCAAATACGGGCACCAAAACTGAACGGCATATTCTAAATGAGGCCTGACTAGTGACTTGTAAAGGGGCAATATAATATTCTTCGATTTAAATTCGAAATTACGCGCTGTGAAGCCTAACATCCTTTAGCTTTTGCGCAAGACTCCAGGCACTGGTTCCTAACTTTTAAATCCTTAGATACGCGGTTAGATGAATCGGTTTCGCGTAGGGACAAGAACGTTATTATCAGATGCATTCTTCCACATCAGTCGTATATCAAAGCATGGCTGATCGTTATCTATACACAACGTGCAAACAACGGCATATGAGGGAGCATCACTAATCTGTTCTCTTCTTGTACCTACACCTGCAGGTATTTTATAGCAGTCCTCACCCCACTTCTCAACTATCACGAAGACTCTATTCATCTCCTTAACACTTAAATAAATAACATTACGTTTGTTTGCTTGCCTACAAGCAGTGATGGGCATCGATACATGAAAATCGCTAAAGCGATACCGATACATTGATACATGAAGAACGTCTTAGGCGATACCGATATGCCGATACTTTCTAGATGTCTTAAGCGATACCGATACCGATACATGCATCGCCGATACATGTATCGCCGGTACATTTTTATAATTATTCATTTAATATGTAGGTATTAGATATTATTGTTTATACTAGTAATTTGTACGCACTGTAAGTAAAATCAACGACATTTTAATGGGTTTTATAGATGTAAATAAAAACAGTTGCTTTATTTAATGAAAGTATGTTTTAATTTTGTAGGATACATGAATGACTGAAAATATTACACTAACAATTAAAAGTAATTACTATTACCCTTCAAAAATACCAGCTGGCTAAACATCTGGTCAGACAGTCTATTCCTTTTTGGAGCGTGAATGTGACCAGCCAAACTAAACAACCGTTCTACAGGAGCAGAGGATGGTAGTGGTGTGTTATACTTCAGGAAGACCGGTAGAATTCCTGGGTACTGCCTCAGAGATTGGAGAGAATGACTTCCGTCACCCAGATACTGTAAAACTTCCATCTCAGTGGAATCTTGGGTTGCAACACCAATGAGCGTTTCTATATTATATGAGCGTTTCTATATTATGAGCGTTTCTATATTATGGTTAATTAATCTCAATAGCACAAGTACAAACGCGTTTAAACGTTGCGCCGTACTGTGTGACGTGACCAGTAGAGTAGTACTGTCATTAAATAAATATTTAATAATATTATTATTTATGTATATTCATAAATATAACTCAGTAGTGTCATATTATAACATCTATTTAAATATTTAAAAATTCTTATTAATGTATCGATGCATCGAAGTATCGATTTTGTTTGATACATTTAAGAAAATTGACCTTAGCGATACCGATAAATCGATACTTTTGTCAAGTAGCTAAAGCGATACCGATACCGATACAAAAGTATCGATCGATACGTATCGGCGATACATGTATCTAGATACTGCCCATCACTGCCTACAAGTCGTTTCAAGTACATAGTTAATGGCACCGGTTTCGCGCCTGAACACGCGCAATGACTTCATCACGGACACATTGTACACTGCGTTGAGAATGCTTCTCAAAGGAAGTTCCATCGTATTCGCACGTCCAATCGGTTCAAGCTTTAAGATGACTATGAGCGACAGGTGGGCGGATCGGCTCGACGGGCGGAGTGAGTCACGCCATAAGCTGATTGTTAGAAAATCTAGAAGAGGAAGAGCCATTGTTGTCCCAAGGCGATATGATGACTAAGCTGATTGATGCAGCATTGCTTGTATATATTAAGTTAAGGTGTATATATATCCATTTCATAATTGTAAGGTTAGTGAAAAATTCACTTAATTTCGAGCTAGCATTTTTGGGCTCTTGTGGCATCATTGTTTGGGCTCTTGTGGCATCATTGTTTGGGCACTCTTGTGGCATCATTGTTTGGGCTCTTGTGGCATCATTGTTTGGGCACTCTTGTGGCATCATTTTTTGGGGCTCTGCGCGTCCTTCCTACTCGTTTGTTGAATGCGGCACTTACAGGGAGTGGTCTTATAGAGAGCTCTCTTGCAATTCAGTTTGGTTGTTTAGATACAAGATTGTTGCATCGTGCAATGGTGCAGGTTGTGTTGTTGTTGCAAGGTTTAGAAAGAAGACCATAAATAGTGCCCCTTTTGTTTTTGATCTTAATTTTATGCAACTGAGGCCTAAGGTAGGCCCACATCGAGTTAGCAACCCTGAGGTAGGACCTAATAGGACCTCCAAGTCCGTAAGTTTTTAATCTAGCTTAACTTGGGCTGTAGGTTAAACTGGCCCTTCAGAGCTTGGCCGTTCACGGCTCAGCTGGTATTCTGAACCCAATAAAATAAAAAATAACACTGGTGAAACGTGTACGGGTTTGTTCGATCTCGTGTGTTTCGGAGGGTGAGGTACACGGGTGGGCGGCTCGGTTCGACGGGGGAGCGAGCCACACCATAAACTGCTGAAACGTGTACGGGTTTGTTCCAACATGAGTCATGTGAATATTTCTGCCCATTATACTGGGCAATCAGAATGTTTTCGCTACATGAAGCAAACTGGTTTTTATGTTTTATCACTCCCCAGAAGGTGCACCAGACATCTTCGTTCATTTCCATGAACTAAACACATCTTATTCACAATCCGGTGCACTATTTGAGAAAAACATGTGACCGTATTTATCCTTTTTGTTTAACAATCGATACTCGTCTCTAAAGTCTGTTAAAAACTCGCACAGGCCTTTAGCCACAACTCACTACAAACCTCGTATTGGTAAAAATACTTAAGATTCTCTATGATGACAAGATTTACATTCTCAACCGTAGGGTACGAGTACTCGTATGATGTAACATGACATAATATCGCTTGTCACACTACTCATCAACAAGACTCACTAACCATAACCGTTGCTTATCTTCTGAACGTGTTATATCTTCTACTTCGCGGTATATGTGAGCTTTTATAAAGGTTAGGTCTACAACATACTTCAATACATCGCTTGTACCACGAAATCCTACAATGCTCTCGCCAGAATAGCCGTAGAGTATTTGTACCTCTTGTTCCTTTGCACGGCTCATTGTAGCCTTAAAAGTATCAAAGGAGGGTGCAATAGGGAGTCTTTCAGTATCCACCACATTTTCACACTTTGCCGAATACCACTTCATAAACGTTGAACACACAATATTGAAGGTAGCTATTACTAATTTTCGTCTACGCGAGAAAATACACGTCTGAGATCCAGGGCTTGCAGCGGACAACTGAACACGCAGGGAAGAGATATGCTCAGGTAGTGGCAGGAGTCACGTGACCGATCTTACAGTGGGCGGAGCTTAGGAATGTACACACGCACGCACGCAAAGGAGAAAATGAAACTTTAATTGAAGCAAATATACATAATAAATAAACATATCGTTAACAATACACACACACACACACACACACACACACACATATATACGTACATATGTATATATATATATATATATATATATATATATATATATATATATATATATATATATAGCCTATATATATATATATATATTATATATATATATACATATATATATACACACAATCAAGGATTAAGGTATCCAAAGGGTACGGTATCATAGGTACCAGGCACCTGGTAACGTTTCCTATAGGGTTACGGCATACCTTAGTGCCCCTAAGTTCCTTTACACACCCCAGTTTCTGCGTCCGAAAATTGTAGGTCCCCACAGTCAGTTGGGGTGGCTGGTTGCCCTCATCTTCCAAACACACTAGATCCTTCAACGAGTCAAAGTTAACGACTCGTCGGTTCGCATGGTTAAGCGTGATACCCTTAGCCTTCCCTTCACGATATATTTCATATCATCCTCCACCCTCACCCGTACCCCATAGGTTTTTGGCCCTGTTGATACAAATGAGTCTGCGTATGCACCATCACCATCTTCATCCTTGATCTCGTCCGTTAACTCTCCGAGGAGTTCCCCAATAGCAGGCATGTATTCACCCTCTCTTGGTGTGAATATTACGCTATCTGTGTCAGCGTACAGCACCCTCCGCACAAGAGAGTGCAATAGTCCCCAATGCTTGATGCGGGCGTAGGCCGTTGTGAAGCTGGCTACAGGTATGTTTGTTACCCGTGAGGTATCTCTGGCCAGTTCGGTGGTGTTGTACTTTATTATGTAAGTATTACCCACATTCACGATCTCCATAACCTCTTTATAGGGAGCGTTGGCATAATCCCAGACTTCACTATAACTTTGTGCCAAATGAAAGTTCCATTTGCCAGTATTCTGTGCAAATTTCCCCCAAAGACTGTTTAGACACAACTTTGCGCTAAAGCGCTTGCCAGGATTCTTAACAATTTGGGAACGGTCAAGCTGTATACCTCCATGGGCGCGGTAACGCTGAATATGAGCCGTTTTTTCATCTTCGGTATCAACTCCTCGCGGATATCCCGATGCTTCTACCTTATCCTTCAAAAAAGCGTTTATATATGGCGTGAAAAGGTTGGCCAACTTCTGAAACCTCCACACCTCATGTATCTTCAATATTCTATACCCATAGCGAACGGCTAGATCCAGCTCAGGGCTTGTATATACACCTCTGATCTTACGCTGGTTGGTTGCATAATTACAATCACTGTTGTTCTCCTCTGCACACTTCACGCACAGGGGAAACATGAGCTTGTGGTCTATAACGACGGGTAAGATCGGCATCCATAAATCGCGAGGGGAGAGCACGTCTACGAAAGAGAGTCCAAAGTAGCGCTCACTGAAGTTAGCTGAGAACTTCTCGATGGTTGGCATGGTGGGACCCACCAGTTTTTCAGGTGCACCTACGGGGTACGGATTGTTCTTCATCACGTAGGGGTATAAAGAACAGAAGTTGTAGTAATGGAGTTTCACGCCCTCCGTAGGCGGAAAGTATAGCTTGAATGGGTTTGTACGCCCTCCAAACAAGCTATCACCGCATTTGAGGGGGCCAAACACCATTGAATGTTTGATGGCCCTTATTTCTTCACGATACTGGTCATCTGTTTCCATCCATGCATCATACTCATGCTCCCACACAATCTTGTGAGTGAACTGGGAGCCTATAAGTTGATCGCGGTTACGGGTCCATGCGAGGCTGTCGGCGGGGGATCTTCCATGGAGGTCCCCCGTGACGGCACACTCAGCGCGCGGGCATCCATGCCACCAGCAGCCGTTAAAGGAATACACAGTCTTCTCACCAGTGGTTGGATCCTCATTGACCTTAATGAGTACTTCACCCGTGTTGCGGGCATGTTTTATGTATACTCCGGTCTGTTGCTGTAGGTGTATGAGCCAGTAAATAGCCTTGTGCCCATAACTGCGGGGATTGTTTCTGTGAATGACCGCTAAGGTGTCTTTAGGCATGAAGTTATTCTTGAACACCGTAAAACATAATGAGGCGATCGTGGTTGCGACTTGCAGCGGATCGCATTTGAAACGGGCTATGTACATCCTTCTAAAGGCCTGGAAACATACTCTAAGCACGTGCACATCATTCACGCAATAACGTTCACATTCATCAGCTATATTGTATGGACTAGCTTCATTAAAACTGTTATAGTAGCGGTCAAAATCTTCACGCTCACTATCACTCATGTAGGTGTAGTTAAAGTAACGTTTGGGTGGAGGTAGTTCTACATAATTTAAAGTTTCGCTAGTGAGGAATGTGTAAAGGAAATACCCTTCTGAAACTTCAGCGGCTACGCCCATGACCTTGAGTAGCTTTGCTAATTTACAAGGTGTGAACAGCAGGGTGTCTTTAAACTGTACATTACCTCTTATCCGCATCTGTATTAGTTTGTTACCTCTTTTCAAGGGATCACCTGTAAATATCGCAGACGACTCGTGTTCAAACAACTCCTTATAAAGGAACTGTGTGTCAAATTTTGCCCCGTTATGAGCAAGAATATACAGTCATTTTTTTGAACTTGTCCACTAATTTGACAATATATGATACAAAGAGTTTCACAGGGCTGTCGTGTGCATTCGTTTTAAAAACGTTTGTCCGTTTTCCACATTTGTGACACTCATCACACTCGATCTCCATGCACTCATCACAGATAGTCTGACTTACGAGTAAATGTGGAATAACCTCTTTGGTTTCAGCGTTCGTATAAGTTTCTATATCGTAGTACACGGTTATAAAGGGGCTATTTTTAGGCTTAGCATCTTTCATATAACATACATGCTTCACTCCATCCGCCTTATATTTTTCATGACATGTAGAACAGTGAATTTCATCGCATTTATGTTTGAAATTCCCCCAATTATCCATCATGTGAAACATACCGAGCAAACTCGAGACATCCCTTACACAAATCATGATGCCTTCCATATTTTCGACTTTTATCATAACTGGCGTAGAGAGTCCTTATGTTACGGATGGGGAGATACGATGTTCCTGACAATCCTAAAATAAGTAGAGGTCTTGTACGATCTCTCACACAGCTTTTAAAAACATACACAGTCCTACGACAATCATCCATTCCAAATACGACTATACGTGCATGCATTTCCTGCTCGACCCTTCTCAGTTCTTCAGGACCCATATTACGCTCAAACTCAAGCTTACAATCTGAAGCCAGTTTACGGGCACGCTGCACAACCGTAGGCAGCCAAATTTTTTTCGTCCATGTATTTAGCACAGTGAACATATGAGCTAAGACTATTGCTATAAAGCCACAACCACGATCGACGTTTAAATGCTTTCTGTAAATAACTGGAGAATTGAAATTAAGAGTATAAGTTCTGGCACTATGACCAGCAACCCGGAATACTCTGTCAATATCAACCATGAAGTTGTCCATATTGAAGGTTGTACTACTTTGAGAAGCCTGCATTATACGGCCCAAGATATATTCTATGTCTACAGCCACCAAACGTCTGAACGGTATTACTACCCAAAAATCATCTACGTCCCCGTCATCTGAACCGAACCTGAACAGTGTTCGCCCACCATCTTAACATAAGCGTATTCTTCATCAATCAGAATCTATTTTTAAAAAAATAGATACAAGCGCGATGTGTCTTTAAATACACAATATCTAGTCTTATTCGCACAACGTAGAGATGTGTCACAAGTTGGGGTATTAGCCACTCAAATGTTCCCGAATCAGCGTAAGGAGTTTTTGGAGGTTTATAAGAAGCCACAAGTCAGCGTTACGGATATCTGCTTTGTGACCTTCACCCGCGAAACACGTTTAGAGTGCTTCTAAGAACGAATATATTCCCAAACGATCCTGAAGTGGTGTATATTCCAGAATGACAAATAGGCTGAAGAAATATCGTGAATTAGTAAAAATCTATCAACGATTGCCCCGGGCACTGCAACAGATGTTTATTAAAAATATAGACTCCGACTTTTTAAAATGCATCTGTGAAATCTGTGCCAATGAAACCCCCTTCAGAAGGCTCGCCTACGTCGTTACAAGAACATAATACGAGCGCTCCCTCGTAAAAGTCAAACTGTGGGGAAGAAAAAGCGAATTATTGTACAAAGAGGGGGATCATTCTTCCCCATCTTATTTTCAGTTTTGGGTCCTTTACTGACTAGATTAATATAATGAAGAAAGTGGTAGTGATTCCGCACGAGGTGTATGCTTCATTGCAAAGTTCAATGATTCCAGACATGGCTCTAGAACCCCGTAAAAGTAGACTTAAAAAAATGGGAAGCGAATTGTTATCCCTATTAAACAGTGAAAAGTCACCTGATGAGAAAAGGATCTTGTACCAAGAGGCTCTGCAGAAATTTCTTCATGAGTACGAAGATTATAAGAATCCTACAGAGCTCCCCGTGGTTATTAGGCACAGCGCGAGCAATGCTGAGCATGGCGACATAGGACCCGGGTCCGACGTTAGAGATGACCAACCAAAGAATAACGGAACGCAACACATCGATCATGTATTAAAAAGTAGTCTCCCACATACATTGCGGAATAAAGGCTTAAGTCTTTATAATCTGTCGTGACACGACAATTGGGCGCAGGACAAATGAGCGCCGACAAATGAGCGCCGACAATTGAGCGCCAAGACAATTAAGCGCAAGACAAAAGAGTGCAAGACAAAAGAACGCAAACAAATAAAAACTGGATAAAAGAAACAAAATAAGCTTGAACAAATATTTATTAAGGATGTCAAAAAAACAATATTTATTAAGGATGTTAAAAATAATGTAGTTAGGTTAGGTTAGGTTAGGTTATTGTTTTGCGCAAAAACAAAAGAGCGCAAAACAATTGAGCGAGAGCAAGCAAATAAAAACTGGATAAAAGGTTAAGTTAGGTTAGGTTATTGTTTTGCGCAAAAACAAAAGAGCGCAAAACAATTGAGCGAGAGCAAGCAAATAAAAACTGGATAAAAGGTTAGGTTAGGTTAGGTTATTGTTTTGGTGCAAAAACAAAAGAGCGCAAAACAATTGAGCGAGAGCAAGCAAATAAAAACTGGATAAAAGGTTAGGTTAGGTTAGGTTATTGTTTTGCAAAAAAACAAAAGAGCGCAAAACAATTGAACGAGAGCAAGCAAATAAAAACTGGATAAAAGAAACAAAATAAGCTTGAACAAATATTTATTAAGGATGTCAAAAAAACAATATTTATTAACGATGTTAAAAATAATGTAGTTAGGTTAGGTTAGGTTATTGTTTTGCGCTCTATTGTCTTGCGCTCATTTCTCTTGGCGCTTAATTGTCTTGGCGCTTAATTGTCTTGGCGCTCAATTGTCGGCGCTCATTTGTAGGCGCTCATTTGTCCTGCGCTCATAAATCGGGGTAGCATAATCTATTGAGTGTGGACCCATCATACAGTGGGCCGATACAGGCGAGGTCATTGTTGAAGGAACAAGGGTACAGGGATCCAATATCGTTGACATTGTCCATGATCTGGTGAGAAAGTGGGACAGGCCCTCACCAACAGGATGGAAGCATATTAAAGCAAGACTACAACAAATAAATTTCCCAAAACATTGATAGGTAATCTGAATAGGTTAAAAGACTTGGATCAAGTCTCGCATGTGTCACAACTGAGTACGCCATCGCCCCCAGCAGTAGCGTCTCTGAAGAGAAGAAAGAAGAGAACAAACAACCTTAGCCACGTGTCTCTAAAATATGCAAATGGCTAACATATTAAGTAAACACTATTATGACATTTCTAACCCCGCCTCCTATGGAGGCGTTAATAGACTGTACAAAGGTGTTTACGAGTAGGGAAAAAAGATGTTGAGAGGTTTTTGCGGGATCAGGATGCTTATACACTTCATAAGCCGGTGAGAAAAAGGTCTAAAACGGCCAAGACAACAGCGGCTTCGATTGACTCTATTTGGCAAGCAGATTTAACAGACATGCAAAGATATTCAGTGTATAATGACGGCTACCGCTACATCCTATTCATAATAGATGTATTCTCTAGATATCTGTCGCTAATTCCACTGAAAAATAAATCACCTGAAACAGTTGCTAAAGCTACCAAAACGTTGATGTTAAAAGAAAATAGGGTTCCTGGCTAGTTTTGTACGGATATGGGGGAAAGAATTTATAAGCCGCGCCTTTCAGAACATGCTGACAGAGTTTAATATCAGTTACTACACTAGCAGTTCTATACATAAGGCCTCTTTAGCTGAAAGAGTTCAACGTACCATAAAGGAACGCATGCATCGCTATTTTACACATAAAAACACATACAGATATATAAACATTCTGGGTCATTGGCGTCGTCATACAACCGTTCACACCACCGTACGATTGACACAACACCTAACGAAGTTTTAGAAAGAGGTACGCACCCAGAGGTGAGAAGAGATGGAGCACCGCCACCACATTCTGCACAGTTCAAAATCAATGATTATGTAAGGCTATCACGTTCGGGAAATAAATTCGCGAAGGGATTTGAGCAAGGATGGACACGTGAGATTTATAAATTAGTACTATGAGACCTAAAGGCGAGATAATGATGTATTACGTTGAAGATTTGGATGGGGAAGAAATCGCAGGAGGCTTTTACTGCGGAGTTGCAGAAAGTGACATTTAATTTAGGAAAAAGTGTATAAAATTGAAAAAATTTTAGGCAGCAAAGGTTCAGGAAAGAGAAAAATGTACCTGGTGAAATGGCTGGGTTACCCAGAAAGCTTCAACACCTATATAAAAGCCGCTGCAATAATGAAGCTTAAATAGTATGCAACATGGCGCCTAACCACTTCTACGTCACACTCCCGTCCTCTTCTTCTCTGTCTGTACATCCTAACAACACCCTGGCCAACTTTGTGACAGAACTGGAGCGTGATTCGTATGAGGTGGGTTTATGTGAACTCCAGTTAGCCACCAAATTTTTAACTCTTGAAAATGATCAGATCATATTTCTGGTCCTTAGAAGAGTCGATGAGTGTGAAAAAATAGGCATAACCTTAGACAATACTATGCGATCAGTCCTGTTCGGTGAGGTACAGTACTATAGTACAAATGTAACACTAGGAATCGGTCGTACCTGACAAACGATTTACTTTTTGAAGTCGTAAACATAGACACGCCTGCACGCACGTTGAAGTTAAAATCAACGCTTAGTAGAAATATTAAAGTTAAAGAGCTGCTCACAATTATGGCCGAGGGCCGATATAGTGCAGCTCTCCAAAACGATACCTTTTACGAGGCACAACATGACTTGTCCAGCTTAATGTATCAGTTGAAGATGGAGAAAATGGGTGAAAACTGCCCATCCCCAGACATATGCTATATTTACAGCAATATCGTAGAGCATCAATTTGTTAGGGACACCCAGGCGCGCCTGCTGCGCATTGCACACATCCCCAACCATAGCGGGAAAAGTCTGAGTATTACGTATAACAAGCCCCATTATGTGAATGTTGCGACTAATAACCAATATCTCGATATATATAAGAACGATTGAGGGAAAAAAATTTCCCATTCGGTGATGGGAGCTAACATTGAAGCTACACTTTCGTCGCTTTCAGTTATAATGACCCGAAGACCTTTCACAGTCTCTCGAGGGGCGAGATATCAGCGTGGGAGTGGACTTGGATCCATTTTTTCAACCATACTACGCACCGCTGTCCCACTGTTGAAGATGTGGGGTTAGATACCTCGGGAGGAAGGCGTTACAATCATGTTTAACACGGTAGAAGACATAATGGGTGGAACTAAACCTAAAGAAGCTCTAAAAAAAACCATTTAAAACGTACATGGGACGAAATCATCAAAGCTGCAAAGAGAAAAATGCGTGGTGGCGGAAGGAAGAGGGTTCTCAGGAAGAAGGGGTTACCAACACGTGGCGCTAAACGTAAAAGGACATAAAAAAAGAAGTGTTCTAAACGTATGAAGCCTATGGCTGATCATTTTTTAACTGATATGAGCTGAGGACACTACTCTCACGAATCATAGGCTGATTACTACTTGTCGAGAGAGGTGGCACTATTTCTGATTCGTCATGGCGCGTTTCATCCATCCGTGTAGTTCACAATGCTGTAAATCGGAACTGTCCCTCTTTGATATACCCACTACTCAGGTCTCTATTGAGCATAGCGACTTTATTACAATTAACTCATTAAACACAATTAGTTCGCCGAGTGCACTTATAGAATTCGTGATACCCAGCACGGACTGCGATGATAGTTACTCTGCATACCCTGAAACCAACTTTCTACACTCCATATTCAGCCAGTGTGAGGTTTATTTAAATCAGGTTAACATCTCGGCAGGAACGGGGTATTATCACCTACGAGCCTATCTGGAAAATATCTTCAACTTTACAGAAGAAGCGAAGGACACCTTTTTAACCGCCGAGGGCTATTATCAGACTAAAGATGAAAGTAGTATAAAGGATAAATTTAAAAATTCTAAAAACAAGATATACGAATGTCCTGGTCGTCTTCATACAGACTTCATGTTCGACCTGAAACTAAAGCTCAACCGCACGAGTCTGAGATCTGCATAAATCTGGGACCTGATCAAGAAGAGGGCGCAAAACCCGTTGTGATTCACATCATGGAGACATATTTACGTGTACGGCGAGTGAAATTAAGTTCCCCGAAATATATAGAAATTGAAAAAAAATTAATTCACGCAACAGTAAAATACCCAATTAACAGAATACAGATCAAACTATACACGGTGCTCGCCGGGTTGGCCTCGAAACAGCTAGAAAACGTGGCCCTGGGAGTTCTACCTAAAAGGATATTAATTGGAATGCAGGATCACGCTTCGAAGAATGGAAAATATAAAAAGAGCGTTTTTAAATTCGAGAATTTCGGCATTAAAAATATAACTATACGTAAATGGCGTCGCATTGCGGGGGGGGATATGATTGCTGATTACTCATCAGACGCTGTGTTCCCGCTCTGCGCGAGAGCTTATAGTAGTCTGACTCATAATGCCGGTGCCTGTGACGAGCTTGGGTTTGGCGTAACGCAGAAAGAATTTGTGGAATAATTTAACCTTTACTCATATGATATTACCGCTGACTTATCTGCTAGTTAAATACACACTTAAGTCCGCAACAAAGTGGGAACATCTCAGTCAGGTTGTAATTTGCCAACCCTATAGACACGCCTATTAGTGTACTCGTGTACCTCGAATCACAGGCTCTAATAGAAGTTAACCGTTTCAGGAACGTGGCCACAGACTTTTAAAATGGATGCGAATACATTCCAGAGAGTAATGAAAAGTGACCGAATCACAAGCTCCAAATTTATCGGCACGTTTGCAAAGAATGAAATATTAAAATTGCCAACTACGAGAGATTGGTATGGGATTATCGTAAACACCGACATTGTTGGTAATGTGGGAATTCATTGGTTTGCAATCTATTTTAAAAATAGAGAAAGAATGTACTATTTTGATTCACTCGGCACTCAGCCCTGGAGTGACCCTGTGGTTGTACAATTTATCGAACAGATACATGTCCCTGAAATTGTCTGGAATCCTTACCGCCTCCAAGGACATTTTAGTAATACTTGTGGCATGTATTACCTTTCATTTCTCCTGCACATGTCACGTGGGAAGAGATTTATAATTTTTTAAAAATTATTCGATTTGTGCGACACTGAAATGAATGATGAAACGGTATGCAGACAAATAAAGAAAAGGTTCCCATATGTTCACACTCGTTGTGTTGTGTAAAGGTGTATATATATTTGTAACTATATTGTTTAAAGGTGTATATATATTTGTAACTATATTGTGTAAAGGTGTATATACATTTGTAACTGTAAAATGTCTCCATTATGGCTTATTTAATGGACGCTAGTTCTGTAAGCCGCTTTGCACATGTTTTCTACCATTTAATAAATTAAATGAAAATACAATGTGTTTTGTTCTTAAACCCCCAAAAAACTTACATTAGTTCCTCGATGACCTGGCATTCGTTGGACCGGATGTGAGCCAATATCTCGACCCCTGTATTCAGGTCCCTGGGTTGGCTGTGCGATAAAGCCTCCAAATCATTTATTCCCCTTTCATCAAAGCTGTCACGAAAAGTTGCTATAACATGTTCGAGCTCCGTATCGGTCCTTTAAGGAGAAATTAACATGATTAGTTCATGCTGATTCTTTCCAATTAAAGTCATTTTTTTCATAAATCGAATTGTGTTCAGAAATCAAAGCTCAGTGCTATAATTGAGGATACCTACTAATGAAACACTTACTATAAAATGCGAGGAGTAGACAAAAAACTTACATTAGTTCCTCGATGACCTGGCGTTCGTTGCACCGGATGAGAGCCAATACCTCGACATCGGTATTCAGGTCCCTGGGTTGGCTGTGCGATAAAGCCTCCAAATCATTTATTCCCCTTTCATCAAAACGAAAAGTAGCTATAACATGTTCAAGTTCCGCTTCGGTCCTTTAAGGAGAAATTAACATGATTAGTTCATACTGAATCATTTAAAGTTAAGTTAAATTAAAGTTTAATTATGCCGGGGTAGGCTACGATAGGTTAGGTTAGGTTATATTATAACCAGTTAGGTTATGCTAGGTTAGGCTATATCAAACCCGTAACGATCCCGGTTGTTAACACATACAACCATATATATATATATATATATATATATATAACCTTTGGTTAGCTTCCGCCCGAATTGTTCATTCTGACGAAGGTCAAGCTTTTCACTCTACCTTAGACCTACAGTTTAACGTGGAATCCGAACCACGCCCCATCAGCAGCCCAGCGTCTTAACCACTAGGCCACCTAGGGTACCCATTTATCTACCAACCACTTTCTTTATTGTGTGGAAGGATGACCAGCTGGGTTTTGCTGCGCGCCGGCTGCCGTCGGGTCTCGAACCCGGGGCCGATGGATTCGTAGTCAGCGACGCTAACCACTACACCACCGAGGCGCATATATATATATATATATATATATATATATATGGGAGAGTTGCAATAAAAGAAAACGCCCAGCAAATTATAATCACAAAGCAGATATCCTTTCACTTCGTTTTATTACGAATTTAAAAATTATAATACATGCAATGAATGAAAATATAATCACAAATTATTACGTAATTACTTACATCTCTGTGAAGTCATTAGTAGGAAAATCATTCTCGCCGTCAGAAATTTCTGCACCAGTCTGCGTTGATAGAAGTTCATTCTGGTCAGTCGCCGCGAAAAGATAAATTGTAGACAGCGTTCAGGCATCCTCGTCTTCAAACAAATCTGGAGAGAGGTAGAGCTGCGACGATTGGCTCATGGCGAGGTATTTCAAAAGCACTGTTCGATAAAAACAACTGAATTGGAAGCCTGTGATGAAATTGCCCCCTTTTATAGACGGGGTCGTAATTGTGAACATCTCACAATACCTGAATCAGTAGTTTCCTATTGGCTATCGGTGAAATTTGGGCTGGCCACAACGTGTGAGTGATGCCGTCAACCAACCAGAGGTCCTGGGGATCCGCCCACCGGTTTGTGATTGGCTGTCCCGTGAAATCTGGGGCATGTCAGACTGTCAGATATACCCATTCGGGGGGGGAAGGGAGATTTGAACATATAATAAACATCCAATTATATGAGGGGCTTAACGAGGTTGGAAGATAAATTTGTAAATTGGTTTATGTTGGCCCATCAAAAATAGATTCGGAAAATTTATTATTTCCTCTGAAAAATAATTCGTCAGAAACTGGAAGATAATTTTAAAAATCAATTACCCATGAATTCGAAACAATTCTCGTAGTTGTAGAGTTTATGGCTTCCAGAGTTCGCGTACGATAAAATCACGTAAAATAATTAAAAAAAACTAACAGAGATGGGGGGATGCGGTCATTAACCCCAAAGTTTATGATTTCGAAATAAAACTCCTGCGAAAAGAAGTTTATTTATTTGAATTTTAAAATCGATATTATCTATCACTTTCGCCAAACTGTCGCCACTAAACTCCGCAATTTTCATAACGATGTTTAATATATATATATTTTTTTCCCATAAATATTTATGTCCTTCTATTGTTTAGCTATTTACATCGTTTAATTAGGATTTGTTTAGGTAGGTTTTTGTTTATATCGCTTTCGCCTTTCTTCTTCTCTTCATTTCCCTCCTTTATCTTCTTCATATTTCCTCTCTACTTATTCATTTGTGCTGCACATTTTCACCTTCATTTTAATGCTATCTGTATCATTTGTCCTGTTTTATTTTTAAGTTGCAGAAGACCTTAATATCCAGTTCAAGTTAGCCCGAGAGAGAGAGAGAGAGAGGAGAGAGAGAGAGAGAGAGAGAGTTAATTAATGCAATTTGACGTGATTGCTAATTATAAATTTTGGATCTTTTGTGCACACTTCTTGCACCAATTTTTATAGTTTTCAGAAGTTTTTAGATGAACTTTTTTTCCGGAACGCTCTCCTTTGCTTTCGATGGCTTCAGGCCGAATTGTTCATTCTGACGAAGGTCAAGCTTTACACTCCACCTTAGACCTACAGCTTAACCAGCAACCACAAGGATACACAGGGTTCCCATTTATCTACCAGCTGTGGAAGGGTGTTTACAATCCATCTTAGACCTAATATATATATATATATATATATATATACATACCGGGTGTCCGAGAATTATCTGTACAATTTTTGGCTGTTATTAAAAGTCAACCATGAAGTGTAGAAATTCCAGTGTTGTCCCATTTTACAGAGAAACTCATTAAGTTTTTTCTGATAACAAGTTTTGACAAGTTTTTTCTTTTTTGTACGCGGGTGACAGACATTGATGATTTAAAAGCAAGAATCACAGCTGCTATTGAGCGAATTGATGTGGATATGCTGCAGCGTACATGGCAACATTTGGATTATCGATTGGATGTTTTGCGAATCACTGATGGTGCACATATCGAATGTTTGTAACAACGTTACTTTAATAAAAGAAACTTTTGAAAATACAGATTCTAAATAATCTTGTTTAAAAATTTTACGTGTTATCAAGAATTTTGTTAAAAGATGAAATTGTACAGATAATTTTCGGACACACTGGAATTTCTAAAAAACTTGTCAAAACTTGGTATCAGAAAAAACTTAATGAGATTCTCTGTAAAATGGGACAACACTGGAATTTCTACACTTCATGGTTGACTTTTAATAACAGCCAAAACTTGTACAGATAATTCTCGGACACCATATATATATATATATATATATATATATATATATATATATATATATATATATATATATGAATAGAAACGACGTAAATAAGGAGCGTCTCTGCACACGGGGAAGAGAAATAACGAATAAATGAAAAATGAGGCGAACCGCCCGGGAATCGAACCCAGGGCCTTCCAATTGCCGGTTGGATGCGCTACCATTACACTACGGACCTCGATCAATCATAAATCGAAATTCTCCTACATAGGGCAGAAACCAATGCCCTGAGAGGGCACCCTCGCAAATCGTGAATATGTGCATTTAACTGCAATGACCAAGCAGGATATAAATGAATAGAAACGACGTAAATAAGGAGCGTCTCTGCACACGGGGAAGAGAAATAACGTCGTTTCTATTCATTTATACTGCGTGGTCATTGCAGTTAAATGCACATATTCACGATTTGCGAGGGTGCCCTCTCAGGGCATTGGTTTCTGCCCTATGTAGGAGAATTTCGATTTATGATTGATCGAGGTCCGTAGTGTAATGGTAGCGCATCCAACCGGCAATTGGAAGGCCTGGGTTCGATTCCCGGGCGGTTCGCCTCATTTTTCATTTATTCGTTATTTCTCTTCCCCGTGTGCAGAGACGCTCCTTATTTACGTCGTTTCTATTCATATATATATATATATATATATATATATATATATAGATATATAATGGTGTCCGAGAATTATCTGTACAAGTTTTGGCTGTTATTAAAAGTCAACCATGAAGTGTAGAAATTCCAGTGTTGTCCCATTTTACAGAGAATCTCATTAAGTTTTTTCTGATACCAAGTTTTGACAAGTTTTTTAGAAATTCCAGTGTCCGAAAATTATCTGTACAATTTCATCTTTTAACAAAATTCTTGATAACACGTAAAATTTTTAAACAAGATTATTTAGAATCTGTATTTTCAAAAGTTTCTTTTATTAAAGTAACGTTGTTACAAACATTCGATATGTGCACCATCAGTGATTCGCAAAACATCCATCGATAATCCAAATGTTGCCATGTACGCTGCAGCATATCCACATCAATTCGCTCAATAGCAGCTGTGATTCTTGCTTTTAAATCATCAATGTCTGTCACCCGCGTACAAAAAAGAAAAAACTTGTCAAAACTTGTTATCAGAAAAAACTTAATGAGTTTCTCTGTAAAATGGGACAACACTGGAATTTCTACACTTCATGGTTGACTTTTAATAACAGCCAAAAATTGTACAGATAATTCTCGGACACCCGGTATATATATATATATATATATATATATATATATTAGGTCTAAGATGGATTGTAACACCCTTCCACAGCTGGTAGATAAATGGAACCCTGTGTATCCTTGTGGTTGCTGGTTAAGCTGTAGGTCTAAGGTGGAGTGTAAAGCTTGACCTTCGTCAAATGAACAATTCGGCCTGAAGCCATCGAAAGCAAAGGAGAGCGTTCCGAAAAAAAGTTCATCTAAAAACTTCTGAAAACTATAAAAATTGGTGCAAGAAGTGCACAAAAGATCCAAAATTTATAATTAGCAATCACGTCAAATTGCATTAATTAACTCTCTCTCTCTCTCTCTCTCTCTCTCTCTCTCTCTCTCTCTCGGGCTAACTTGAACTGGATATTAAGGTCTTCTGCAACTTAAAAATAAAACAGGACAAATGATACAGATAGCATTAAAATGAAGGTGAAAATGTGCAGCACAAATGAATAAGTAGAGAGGAAATATGAAGAAGATAAAGGAGGGAAATGAAGAGAAGAAGAAAGGCGAAAGCGATATAAACAAAAACCTACCTAAACAAATCCTAATTAAACGATGTAAATAGCTAAACAATAGAAGGACATAAATATTTATGGAAAAAAATATATATATTAAACATCGTTATGAAAATTGCGGAGTTTAGTGGCGACAGTTTGGCGAAAGTGATAGATAATATCGATTTTAAAATTCAAATAAATAAACTTCTTTTCGCAGGAGTTTTATTTCGAAATCATAAACTTTGGGGTTAATGACCGCATCCCCGACCCATCTCTGTTAGTTTTTTTTAATTATTTTACGTGATTTTATCGTACGCGAACTCTGGAAGCCATAAACTCTACAACTACGAGAATTGTTTCGAATTCATGGGTAATTGATTTTTAAAATTATCTTCCAGTTTCTGACGAATTATTTTTCAGAGGAAATAATAAATTTTCCGAATCTATTTTTGATGGGCCAACATAAACCAATTTACAAATTTATCTTCCAACCTCGTTAAGCCCCTCATATAATTGGATTTTATTATATGTTCAAATCTCCCTTCCCCACCCCGAATGGGTATATCTGACAGTCTGACATGCCCAGATTTCACGGGACAGCCAATCACAAACCGGTGGCGGATCCCCAGGACCTCTGGTTGGTTGACGGCATCACTCACACGTTGTGGCCAGCCCAAATTTCACCGATAGCCAATAGGAAAACTACTGATTCAGGTATTGTGAGATGTTCACAATTACGACCCCGTCTATAAAAGGGGCAATTTCATCACAGGCTTCCAATTCAGTTGTTTTTATCGAACAGTGCTTTTGAAATACCTCGCCATGAGCCAATCGTCGCAGCTCTACCTCTCTCCAGATTTGTTTGAAGACGAGGATGCCTGAACGCTGTCTACAATTTATCTTTTCGCGCGCGACTGACCAGAATGAACTTCTATCAACGCAGACTGGTGCAGAAATTTCTGACGGCGAGAATGATTTTCCTACTAATGACTTCACAGAGATGTAAGTAATTACGTAATAATTTGTGATTATATTTCATTCATTGCATGTATTATAATTTTTAAATTCGTAATAAAACGAAGTGAAAGGATATCTGCTTGTGATTATAATTTGCTGGGCGTTTTCTTTTATTGCAACTCTCCCATATATATATATATATATATTATATATATATATGCGCCTCGGTGGTGTAGTGGTTAGCGTCGCTGACTACGAATCCATCGGCCCCGGGTTCGAGACCCGACGGCAGCCGGCGCGCAGCAAAACCCAGCTGGTCATCCTTCCACACAATAAAGAAAGTGGTTGGTAGATAAATGGGTACCCTAGGTGGCCTAGTGGTTAAGACGCTGGGCTGCTGATGGGGCGTGGTTCGGATTCCACGTTAAACTGTAGGTCTAAGGTAGAGTGAAAAGCTTGACCTTCGTCAGAATGAACAATTCGGGCGGAAGCTAACCAAAGGTTATATATATATATATATATATATATATATATATGGTTGTATGTGTAACAACCGGGATCGTTACGGGTTTGATATAGCCTAACCTAGCATAACCTAACTGGTTATAATATAACCTAACCTAACCTATCGTAGCCTACCCGGCATAATTAAACTTTAATTTAACTTAACTTTAAATGATTCAGTATGAACTAATCATGTTAATTTCTCCTTAAAGGACCGAAGCGGAACTTGAACATGTTATAGCTACTTTTCGTTTTGATGAAAGGGGAATAAATGATTTGGAGGCTTTATCGCACAGCCAACCCAGGGACCTGAATACCGATGTCGAGGTATTGGCTCCATCCGGTGCAACGAACGCCAGGTCATCGAGGAACTAATGTAAGTTTTTTGTCTACTCCTCGCATTTTATAGTAAGTGTTTCATTAGTAGGTATCCTCAATTATAGCACTGAGCTTTGATTTCTGAACACAATTCGATTTATGAAAAAAATGGACTTTAATTGGAAAGAATCAGCATGAACTAATCATGTTAATTTCTCCTTAAAGGACCGATACAGAGCTCGAACATGTTATAGCAACTTTTCGTGACAGCTTTGATGAAAGGGGAATAAATGATTTGGAGGCTTTATCGCACAGCCAACCCAGGGACCTGAATACAGGGGTCGAGATATTGGCTCACATCCGGTCCAACGAATGCCAGGTCATCGAGGAACTAATGTAAGTTTTTTGGGGGTTTAAGAACAAAACACATTGTATTTTCATTTAATTTATTAAATGGTAGAAAACATGTGCAAAGCGGCTTACAGAACTAGCGTCCATTAAATAAGCCATAATGGAGACATTTTACAGTTACAAATGTATATACACCTTTACACAATATAGTTACAAATATATATACACCTTTAAACAATATAGTTACAAATATATACACCTTTACACAACACAACGAGTGTGAACATATGGGAACCTTTTCTTTATTTGTCTGCATACCGTTTCATCATTCATTTCAGTGTCGCACAAATCGAATAATTTTAAAAAAATTATAAATCTCTTCCCACGTGACATGTGCAGGAGAAATGAAAGGTAATACATGCCACAAGTATTACTAAAATGTCCTTGGAGGCGGTAAGGATTCCAGACAATTTCAGGGACATGTATCTGTTCGATAAATTGTACAACCACAGGGTCACTCCAGGGCTGAGTGCCGAGTGAATCAAAATAGTACATTCTTTCTCTATTTTTAAAATAGATTGCAAACCAATGAATTCCCACATTACCAACAATGTCGGTGTTTACGATAATCCCATACCAATCTCTCGTAGTTGGCAATTTTAATATTTCATTCTTTGCAAACGTGCCGATAAATTTGGAGCTTGTGATTCGGTCACTTTTCATTACTCTCTGGAATGTATTCGCATCCATTTTAAAAGTCTGTGGCCACGTTCCTGAAACGGTTAACTTCTATTAGAGCCTGTGATTCGAGGTACACGAGTACACTAATAGGCGTGTCTATAGGGTTGGCAAATTACAACCTGACTGAGATGTTCCCACTTTGTTGCGGACTTAAGTGTGTATTTAACTAGCAGATAAGTCAGCGGTAATATCATATGAGTAAAGGTTAAATTATTCCACAAATTCTTTCTGCGTTACGCCAAACCCAAGCTCGTCACAGGCACCGGCATTATGAGTCAGACTACTATAAGCTCTCGCGCAGAGCGGGAACACAGCGTCTGATGAGTAATCAGCAATCATATCCCCCCCCGCAATGCGACGCCATTTACGTATAGTTATATTTTTAATGCCGAAATTCTCGAATTTAAAAACGCTCTTTTTATATTTTCCATTCTTCGAAGCGTGATCCTGCATTCCAATTAATATCCTTTTAGGTAGAACTCCCAGGGCCACGTTTTCTAGCTGTTTCGAGGCCAACCCGGCGAGCACCGTGTATAGTTTGATCTGTATTCTGTTAATTGGGTATTTTACTGTTGCGTGAATTAATTTTTTTTCAATTTCTATATATTTCGGGGAACTTAATTTCACTCGCCGTACACGTAAATATGTCTCCATGATGTGAATCACAACGGGTTTTGCGCCCTCTTCTTGATCAGGTCCCAGATTTATGCAGATCTCAAGACTCGTGCGGTTGAGCTTTAGTTTCAGGTCGAACATGAAGTCTGTATGAAGACGACCAGGACATTCGTATATCTTGTTTTTAGAATTTTTAAATTTATCCTTTATACTACTTTCATCTTTAGTCTGATAATAGCCCTCGGCGGTTAAAAAGGTGTCCTTCGCTTCTTCTGTAAAGTTGAAGATATTTTCCAGATAGGCTCGTAGGTGATAATACCCCGTTCCTGCCGAGATGTTAACCTGATTTAAATAAACCTCACACTGGCTGAATATGGAGTGTAGAAAGTTGGTTTCAGGGTATGCAGAGTAACTATCATCGCAGTCCGTGCTGGGTATCACGAATTCTATAAGTGCACTCGGCGAACTAATTGTGTTTAATGAGTTAATTGTAATAAAGTCGCTATGCTCAATAGAGACCTGAGTAGTGGGTATATCAAAGAGGGACAGTTCCGATTTACAGCATTGTGAACTACACGGATGGATGAAACGCGCCATGACGAATCAGAAATAGTGCCACCCTCTCGACAAGTAGTAATCAGCCTATGATTCGTGAGAGTAGTGTCCTCAGCTCATATCAGTTAAAAAAATGATCAGCCATAGGCTTCATACGTTTAGAACACTTCTTTTTTTATGTCCTTTTACGTTTAGCGCCCCGTGTTGGTAACCCCTTCTTCCTGAGAACCCTCTTCCTTCCGCCACCACGCATTTTTCTCTTTGCAGCTTTGATGATTTCGTCCCATGTACGTTTTAAATGGTTTTTTTTAGAGCTTCTTTAGGTTTAGTTCCACCCATTATGTCTTCTACCGTGTTAAACATGATTGTAACGCCTTCCTCCCGAGGTATCTAACCCCACATCTTCAACAGTGGGACAGCGGTGCGTAGTATGGTTGAAAAAATGGATCCAAGTCCACTCCCACGCTGATATCTCGCCCCTCGAGAGACTGTGAAAGGTCTTCGGGTCATTAAACTGAAAGCGACGAAAGTGTAGCTTCAATGTTAGCTCCCATCACCGAATGGGAAATTTTTTTCCCTCAATCGTTCTTATATATATCGAGATATTGGTTATTAGTCGCAACATTCACATAATGGGGCTTGTTATACGTAATACTCAGACTTTTCCCGCTATGGTTGGGATGTGTGCAATGCGCAGCAGGCGCGCCTGGGTGTCCCTAACAAATTGATGCTCTACGATATTGCTGTAAATATAGCATATGTCTGGGGATGGGCAGTTTTCACCCATTTTCTCCATCTTCAACTGATACATTAAGCTGGACAAGTCATGTTGTGCCTCGTAAAAGGTATCGTTTTGGAGAGCTGCACTATATCGGCCCTCGGCCATAATTGTGAGCAGCTCTTTAACTTTAATATTTCTACTAAGCGTTGATTTTAACTTCAACGTGCGTGCAGGCGTGTCTATGTTTACGACTTCAAAAAGTAAATCGTTTGTCAGGTACGACCGATTCCTAGTGTTACATTTGTACTATAGTACTGTACCTCACCGAACAGGACTGATCGCATAGTATTGTCTAAGGTTATGCCTATTTTTTCACACTCATCGACTCTTCTAAGGACCAGAATATGATCTGATCATTTTCAAGAGTTAAAAATTTGGTGGCTAACTGGAGTTCACATAAACCCACCTCATACGAATCACGCTCCAGTTCTGTCACAAAGTTGGCCAGGGTGTTGTTAGGATGTACAGACAGAGAAGAAGAGGACGGGAGTGTGACGTAGAAGTGGTTAGGCGCCATGTTGCATACTATTTAAGCTTCATTATTGCAGCGGCTTTTATATAGGTGTTGAAGCTTTCTGGGTAACCCAGCCATTTCACCAGGTACATTTTTCTCTTTCCTGAACCTTTGCTGCCTAAAATTTTTTCAATTTTATACACTTTTTCCTAAATTAAATGTCACTTTCTGCAACTCCGCAGTAAAAGCCTCCTGCGATTTCTTCCCCATCCAAATCTTCAACGTAATACATCATTATCTCGCCTTTAGGTCTCATAGTACTAATTTATAAATCTCACGTGTCCATCCTTGCTCAAATCCCTTCGCGAATTTATTTCCCGAACGTGATAGCCTTACATAATCATTGATTTTGAACTGTGCAGAATGTGGTGGCGGTGCTCCATCTCTTCTCACCTCTGGGTGCGTACCTCTTTCTAAAACTTCGTTAGGTGTTGTGTCAATCGTACGGTGGTGTGAACGGTTGTATGACGACGCCAATGACCCAGAATGTTTATATATCTGTATGTGTTTTTATGTGTAAAATAGCGATGCATGCGTTCCTTTATGGTACGTTGAACTCTTTCAGCTAAAGAGGCCTTATGTATAGAACTGCTAGTGTAGTAACTGATATTAAACTCTGTCAGCATGTTCTGAAAGGCGCGGCTTATAAATTCTTTCCCCCATATCCGTACAAAACTAGCCAGGAACCCTATTTTCTTTTAACATCAACGTTTTGGTAGCTTTAGCAACTGTTTCAGGTGATTTATTTTTCAGTGGAATTAGCGACAGATATCTAGAGAATACATCTATTATGAATAGGATGTAGCGGTAGCCGTCATTATACACTGAATATCTTTGCATGTCTGTTAAATCTGCTTGCCAAATAGAGTCAATCGAAGCCGCTGTTGTCTTGGCCGTTTTAGACCTTTTTCTCACCGGCTTATGAAGTGTATAAGCATCCTGATCCCGCAAAAACCTCTCAACATCTTTTTTCCCTACTCGTAAACACCTTTGTACAGTCTATTAACGCCTCCATAGGAGGCGGGGTTAGAAATGTCATAATAGTGTTTACTTAATATGTTAGCCATTTGCATATTTTAGAGACACGTGGCTAAGGTTGTTTGTTCTCTTCTTTCTTCTCTTCAGAGACGCTACTGCTGGGGGCGATGGCGTACTCAGTTGTGACACATGCGAGACTTGATCCAAGTCTTTTAACCTATTCAGATTACCTATCAATGTTTTGGGGAAATTTATTTGTTGTAGTCTTGCTTTAATATGCTTCCATCCTGTTGGTGAGGGCCTGTCCCACTTTCTCACCAGATCATGGACAATGTCAACGATATTGGATCCCTGTACCCTTGTTCCTTCAACAATGACCTCGCCTGTATCGGCCCACTGTATGATGGGGTCCACACTCAATAGATTATGCTACCCCGATTTATGAGCGCAGGACAAATGAGCGCCTACAAATGAGCGCCGACAATTGAGCGCCAAGACAATTAAGCGCCAAGACAATTAAGCGCCAAGAGAAATGAGCGCAAGACAATAGAGCGCAAAACAATAACCTAACCTAACCTAACTACATTATTTTTAACATCGTTAATAAATATTGTTTTTTTGACATCCTTAATAAATATTTGTTCAAGCTTATTTTGTTTCTTTTATCCAGTTTTTATTTGCTTGCTCTCGTTCAATTGTTTTGCGCTCTTTTGTTTTTTTGCAAAACAATAACCTAACCTAACCTAACCTTTTATCCAGTTTTTATTTGCTTGCTCTCGCTCAATTGTTTTGCGCTCTTTTGTTTTTGCACCAAAACAATAACCTAACCTAACCTAACCTTTTATCCAGTTTTTATTTGCTTGCTCTCGCTCAATTGTTTTGCGCTCTTTTGTTTTTGCGCAAAACAATAACCTAACCTAACTTAACCTTTTATCCAGTTTTTATTTGCTTGCTCTCGCTCAATTGTTTTGCGCTCTTTTGTTTTTGCGCAAAACAATAACCTAACCTAACCTAACCTAACTACATTATTTTTAACATCCTTAATAAATATTGTTTTTTTGACATCCTTAATAAATATTTGTTCAAGCTTATTTTGTTTCTTTTATCCAGTTTTTATTTGTTTGCGTTCTTTTGTCTTGCACTCTTTTGTCTTGCGCTTAATTGTCTTGGCGCTCAATTGTCGGCGCTCATTTGTCGGCGCTCATTTGTCCTGCGCCCAATTGTCGTGTCACGACAGATTATAAAGACTTAAGCCTTTATTCCGCAATGTATGTGGGAGACTACTTTTTAATACATGATCGATGTGTTGCGTTCCGTTATTCTTTGGTTGGTCATCTCTAACGTCGGACCCGGGTCCTATGTCGCCATGCTCAGCATTGCTCGCGCTGTGCCTAATAACCACGGGGAGCTCTGTAGGATTCTTATAATCTTCGTACTCATGAAGAAATTTCTGCAGAGCCTCTTGGTACAAGATCCTTTTCTCATCAGGTGACTTTTCACTGTTTAATAGGGATAACAATTCGCTTCCCATTTTTTTAAGTCTACTTTTACGGGGTTCTAGAGCCATGTCTGGAATCATTGAACTTTGCAATGAAGCATACACCTCGTGCGGAATCACTACCACTTTCTTCATTATTAATCTAGTCAGTAAAGGACCCAAAACTGAAAATAAGATGGGGAAGAATGATCCCCCTCTTTGTACAATAATTCGCTTTTTCTTCCCCACAGTTTGACTTTTACGAGGGAGCGCTCGTATTATGTTCTTGTAACGACGTAGGCGAGCCTTCTGAAGGGGGTTTCATTGGCACAGATTTCACAGATGCATTTTAAAAAGTCGGAGTCTATATTTTTAATAAACATCTGTTGCAGTGCCCGGGGCAATCGTTGATAGATTTTTACTAATTCACGATATTTCTTCAGCCTATTTGTCATTCTGGAATATACACCACTTCAGGATCGTTTGGGAATATATTCGTTCTTAGAAGCACTCTAAACGTGTTTCGCGGGTGAAGGTCACAAAGCAGATATCCGTAACGCTGACTTGTGGCTTCTTTATAAACCTCCAAAAACTCCTTACGCTGATTCGGGAACATTTGAGTGGCTAATACCCCAACTTGTGACACATCTCTACGTTGTGCGAATAAGACTAGATATTGTGTATTTAAAGACACATCGCGCTTGTATCTATTTTTTTAAAAATAGATTCTGATTGATGAAGAATACGCTTATGTTAAGATGGTGGGCGAACACTGTTCAGGTTCGGTTCAGATGACGGGGACGTAGATGATTTTTGGGTAGTAATACCGTTCAGACGTTTGGTGCTGTAGACATAGAATATATCTTGGGCCGTATAATGCAGGCTTCTCAAAGTAGTACAACCTTCAATATGGACAACTTCATGGTTGATATTGACAGAGTATTCCGGGTTGCTGGTCATAGTGCCAGAACTTATACTCTTAATTTCAATTCTCCAGTTATTTACAGAAAGCATTTAAACGTCGATCGTGGTTGTGGCTTTATAGCAATAGTCTTAGCTCATATGTTCACTGTGCTAAATACATGGACGAAAAAAATTTGGCTGCCTACGGTTGTGCAGCGTGCCCGTAAACTGGCTTCAGATTGTAAGCTTGAGTTTGAGCGTAATATGGGTCCTGAAGAACTGAGAAGGGTCGAGCAGGAAATGCATGCACGTATAGTCGTATTTGGAATGGATGATTGTCGTAGGACTGTGTATGTTTTTAAAAGCTGTGTGAGAGATCGTACAAGACCTCTACTTATTTTAGGATTGTCAGGAACATCGTATCTCCCCATCCGTAACATAAGGACTCTCTACGCCAGTTATGATAAAAGTCGAAAATATGGAAGGCATCATGATTTGTGTAAGGGATGTCTCGAGTTTGCTCGGTATGTTTCACATGATGGATAATTGGGGGAATTTCAAACATAAATGCGATGAAATTCACTGTTCTACATGTCATGAAAAATATAAGGCGGATGGAGTGAAGCATGTATGTTATATGAAAGATGCTAAGCCTAAAAATAGCCCCTTTATAACCGTGTACTACGATATAGAAACTTATACGAACGCTGAAACCAAAGAGGTTATTCCACATTTACTCGTAAGTCAGACTATCTGTGATGAGTGCATGGAGATCGAGTGTGATGAGTGTCACAAATGTGGAAAACGGACAAACGTTTTTAAAACGAATGCACACGACAGCCCTGTGAAACTCTTTGTATCATATATTGTCAAATTAGTGGACAAGTTCAAAAAAATGACTGTATATTCTTGCTCATAACGGGGCAAAATTTGACACACAGTTCCTTTATAAGGAGTTGTTTGAACACGAGTCGTCTGCGATATTTACAGGTGATCCCTTGAAAAGAGGTAACAAACTAATACAGATGCGGATAAGAGGTAATGTACAGTTTAAAGACACCCTGCTGTTCACACCTTGTAAATTAGCAAAGCTACTCAAGGTCATGGGCGTAGCCGCTGAAGTTTCAGAAGGGTATTTCCTTTACACATTCCTCACTAGCGAAACTTTAAATTATGTAGAACTACCTCCACCCAAACGTTACTTTAACTACACCTACAT
Organism: Bathynomus jamesi; assembly: GCA_023014485.1. Classification (NCBI taxonomy): domain Eukaryota; kingdom Metazoa; phylum Arthropoda; class Malacostraca; order Isopoda; family Cirolanidae; genus Bathynomus; species Bathynomus jamesi. The sequence goes on along the minus strand of JAJOZX010009668.1, from coordinate 15,158 downwards.
GAGTGATAGTGAGCGTGAAGATTTTGACCGCTACTATAACAGTTTTAATGAAGCTAGTCCATACAATATAGCTGATGAATGTGAACGTTATTGCGTGAATGATGTGCACGTGCTTAGAGTATGTTTCCAGGCCTTTAGAAGGATGTACATAGCCCGTTTCAAATGCGATCCGCTGCAAGTCGCAACCACGATCGCCTCATTATGTTTTACGGTGTTCAAGAATAACTTCATGCCTAAAGACACCTTAGCGGTCATTCACAGAAACAATCCCCGCAGTTATGGGCACAAGGCTATTTACTGGCTCATACACCTACAGCAACAGACCGGAGTATACATAAAACATGCCCGCAACACGGGTGAAGTACTCATTAAGGTCAATGAGGATCCAACCACTGGTGAGAAGACTGTGTATTCCTTTAACGGCTGCTGGTGGCATGGATGCCCGCGCGCTGAGTGTGCCGTCACGGGGGACCTCCATGGAAGATCCCCCGCCGACAGCCTCGCATGGACCCGTAACCGCGATCAACTTATAGGCTCCCAGTTCACTCACAAGATTGTGTGGGAGCATGAGTATGATGCATGGATGGAAACAGATGACCAGTATCGTGAAGAAATAAGGGCCATCAAACATTCAATGGTGTTTGGCCCCCTCAAATGCGGTGATAGCTTGTTTGGAGGGCGTACAAACCCATTCAAGCTATACTTTCCGCCTACGGAGGGCGTGAAACTCCATTACTACAACTTCTGTTCTTTATACCCCTACGTGATGAAGAACAATCCGTACCCCGTAGGTGCACCTGAAAAACTGGTGGGTCCCACCATGCCAACCATCGAGAAGTTCTCAGCTAACTTCAGTGAGCGCTACTTTGGACTCTCTTTCGTAGACGTGCTCTCCCCTCGCGATTTATGGATGCCGATCTTACCCGTCGTTATAGACCACAAGCTCATGTTTCCCCTGTGCGTGAAGTGTGCAGAGGAGAACAACAGTGATTGTAATTATGCAACCAACCAGCGTAAGATCAGAGGTGTATATACAAGCCCTGAGCTGGATCTAGCCGTTCGCTATGGGTATAGAATATTGAAGATACATGAGGTGTGGAGGTTTCAGAAGTTGGCCAACCTTTTCACGCCATATATAAACGCTTTTTTGAAGGATAAGGTAGAAGCATCGGGATATCCGCGAGGAGTTGATACCGAAGATGAAAAAACGGCTCATATTCAGCGTTACCGCGCCCATGGAGGTATACAGCTTGACCGTTCCCAAATTGTTAAGAATCCTGGCAAGCGCTTTAGCGCAAAGTTGTGTCTAAACAGTCTTTGGGGGAAATTTGCACAGAATACTGGCAAATGGAACTTTCATTTGGCACAAAGTTATAGTGAAGTCTGGGATTATGCCAACGCTCCCTATAAAGAGGTTATGGAGATCGTGAATGTGGGTAATACTTACATAATAAAGTACAACACCACCGAACTGGCCAGAGATACCTCACGGGTAACAAACATACCTGTAGCCAGCTTCACAACGGCCTACGCCCGCATCAAGCATTGGGGACTATTGCACTCTCTTGTGCGGAGGGTGCTGTACGCTGACACAGATAGCGTAATATTCACACCAAGAGAGGGTGAATACATGCCTGCTATTGGGGAACTCCTCGGAGAGTTAACGGACGAGATCAAGGATGAAGATGGTGATGGTGCATACGCAGACTCATTTGTATCAACAGGGCCAAAAACCTATGGGGTACGGGTGAGGGTGGAGGATGATATGAAATATATCGTGAAGGGAAGGCTAAGGGTATCACGCTTAACCATGCGAACCGACGAGTCGTTAACTTTGACTCGTTGAAGGATCTAGTGTGTTTGGAAGATGAGGGCAACCAGCCACCCCAACTGACTGTGGGGACCTACAATTTTCGGACGCAGAAACTGGGGTGTGTAAAGGAACTTAGGGGCACTAAGGTATGCCGTAACACCTATAGGAAACGTTACCAGGTGCCTGGTACCTATGATACCGTACCCTTTGGATACCTTAATCCTTGATTGTGTGTATATATATATGTATATATATATATATATATATATATATATAGGCTATATATATATATATATATATATATATATATATATATATATATATATATATATACATATGTACGTATATATGTGTGTGTGTGTGTGTGTGTGTGTGTGTGTATTGTTAACGATATGTTTATTTATTATGTATATTTGCTTCAATTAAAGTTTCATTTTCTCCTTTGCGTGCGTGCGTGTGTACATTCCTAAGCTCCGCCCACTGTAAGATCGGTCACGTGACTCCTGCCACTACCTGAGCATATCTCTTCCCTGCGTGTTCAGTTGTCCGCTGCAAGCCCTGGATCTCAGACGTGTATTTTCTCGCGTAGACGAAAATTAGTAATAGCTACCTTCAATATTGTGTGTTCAACGTTTATGAAGTGGTATTCGGCAAAGTGTGAAAATGTGGTGGATACTGAAAGACTCCCTATTGCACCCTCCTTTGATACTTTTAAGGCTACAATGAGCCGTGCAAAGGAACAAGAGGTACAAATACTCTACGGCTATTCTGGCGAGAGCATTGTAGGATTTCGTGGTACAAGCGATGTATTGAAGTATGTTGTAGACCTAACCTTTATAAAAGCTCACATATACCGCGAAGTAGAAGATATAACACGTTCAGAAGATAAGCAACGGTTATGGTTAGTGAGTCTTGTTGATGAGTAGTGTGACAAGCGATATTATGTCATGTTACATCATACGAGTACTCGTACCCTACGGTTGAGAATGTAAATCTTGTCATCATAGAGAATCTTAAGTATTTTTACCAATACGAGGTTTGTAGTGAGTTGTGGCTAAAGGCCTGTGCGAGTTTTTAACAGACTTTAGAGACGAGTATCGATTGTTAAACAAAAAGGATAAATACGGTCACATGTTTTTCTCAAATAGTGCACCGGATTGTGAATAAGATGTGTTTAGTTCATGGAAATGAACGAAGATGTCTGGTGCACCTTCTGGGGAGTGATAAAACATAAAAACCAGTTTGCTTCATGTAGCGAAAACATTCTGATTGCCCAGTATAATGGGCAGAAATATTCACATGACTCATGTTGGAACAAACCCGTACACGTTTCAGCAGTTTATGGTGTGGCTCGCTCCCCCGTCGAACCGAGCCGCCCACCCGTGTACCTCACCCTCCGAAACACACGAGATCGAACAAACCCGTACACGTTTCACCAGTGTTATTTTTTATTTTATTGGGTTCAGAATACCAGCTGAGCCGTGAACGGCCAAGCTCTGAAGGGCCAGTTTAACCTACAGCCCAAGTTAAGCTAGATTAAAAACTTACGGACTTGGAGGTCCTATTAGGTCCTACCTCAGGGTTGCTAACTCGATGTGGGCCTACCTTAGGCCTCAGTTGCATAAAATTAAGATCAAAAACAAAAGGGGCACTATTTATGGTCTTCTTTCTAAACCTTGCAACAACAACACAACCTGCACCATTGCACGATGCAACAATCTTGTATCTAAACAACCAAACTGAATTGCAAGAGAGCTCTCTATAAGACCACTCCCTGTAAGTGCCGCATTCAACAAACGAGTAGGAAGGACGCGCAGAGCCCCAAAAAATGATGCCACAAGAGTGCCCAAACAATGATGCCACAAGAGCCCAAACAATGATGCCACAAGAGTGCCCAAACAATGATGCCACAAGAGCCCAAACAATGATGCCACAAGAGCCCAAAAATGCTAGCTCGAAATTAAGTGAATTTTTCACTAACCTTACAATTATGAAATGGATATATATACACCTTAACTTAATATATACAAGCAATGCTGCATCAATCAGCTTAGTCATCATATCGCCTTGGGACAACAATGGCTCTTCCTCTTCTAGATTTTCTAACAATCAGCTTATGGCGTGACTCACTCCGCCCGTCGAGCCGATCCGCCCACCTGTCGCTCATAGTCATCTTAAAGCTTGAACCGATTGGACGTGCGAATACGATGGAACTTCCTTTGAGAAGCATTCTCAACGCAGTGTACAATGTGTCCGTGATGAAGTCATTGCGCGTGTTCAGGCGCGAAACCGGTGCCATTAACTATGTACTTGAAACGACTTGTAGGCAGTGATGGGCAGTATCTAGATACATGTATCGCCGATACGTATCGATCGATACTTTTGTATCGGTATCGGTATCGCTTTAGCTACTTGACAAAAGTATCGATTTATCGGTATCGCTAAGGTCAATTTTCTTAAATGTATCAAACAAAATCGATACTTCGATGCATCGATACATTAATAAGAATTTTTAAATATTTAAATAGATGTTATAATATGACACTACTGAGTTATATTTATGAATATACATAAATAATAATATTATTAAATATTTATTTAATGACAGTACTACTCTACTGGTCACGTCACACAGTACGGCGCAACGTTTAAACGCGTTTGTACTTGTGCTATTGAGATTAATTAACCATAATATAGAAACGCTCATAATATAGAAACGCTCATATAATATAGAAACGCTCATTGGTGTTGCAACCCAAGATTCCACTGAGATGGAAGTTTTACAGTATCTGGGTGACGGAAGTCATTCTCTCCAATCTCTGAGGCAGTACCCAGGAATTCTACCGGTCTTCCTGAAGTATAACACACCACTACCATCCTCTGCTCCTGTAGAACGGTTGTTTAGTTTGGCTGGTCACATTCACGCTCCAAAAAGGAATAGACTGTCTGACCAGATGTTTAGCCAGCTGGTATTTTTGAAGGGTAATAGTAATTACTTTTAATTGTTAGTGTAATATTTTCAGTCATTCATGTATCCTACAAAATTAAAACATACTTTCATTAAATAAAGCAACTGTTTTTATTTACATCTATAAAACCCATTAAAATGTCGTTGATTTTACTTACAGTGCGTACAAATTACTAGTATAAACAATAATATCTAATACCTACATATTAAATGAATAATTATAAAAATGTACCGGCGATACATGTATCGGCGATGCATGTATCGGTATCGGTATCGCTTAAGACATCTAGAAAGTATCGGCATATCGGTATCGCCTAAGACGTTCTTCATGTATCAATGTATCGGTATCGCTTTAGCGATTTTCATGTATCGATGCCCATCACTGCTTGTAGGCAAGCAAACAAACGTAATGTTATTTATTTAAGTGTTAAGGAGATGAATAGAGTCTTCGTGATAGTTGAGAAGTGGGGTGAGGACTGCTATAAAATACCTGCAGGTGTAGGTACAAGAAGAGAACAGATTAGTGATGCTCCCTCATATGCCGTTGTTTGCACGTTGTGTATAGATAACGATCAGCCATGCTTTGATATACGACTGATGTGGAAGAATGCATCTGATAATAACGTTCTTGTCCCTACGCGAAACCGATTCATCTAACCGCGTATCTAAGGATTTAAAAGTTAGGAACCAGTGCCTGGAGTCTTGCGCAAAAGCTAAAGGATGTTAGGCTTCACAGCGCGTAATTTCGAATTTAAATCGAAGAATATTATATTGCCCCTTTACAAGTCACTAGTCAGGCCTCATTTAGAATATGCCGTTCAGTTTTGGTGCCCGTATTTGCGTGAGGATATTGATAGGTTAGAAAGGGTTCAGCGTAGTGCCACGAAACTAATTCCGTCATTGCGCAAAAAGTCTTATGAAGATAGGATTAAAGAGTTAGACTTGCATTCACTCGAAACTAGATTAAGGGGGGAGTTTATTGAAGTTTTCAAAATTGTTAATAACATCGATAACGTAAATTTTGACAAATTGTTCACTTTCAATAATAGCATTACTCGTAATAACGGATTTAAGTTGCGTGGCAGACGTTTCATTACTAATATCGCTAAACACTTCTTTACGTTTAAAGTAATTGATAAATGGAATAATCTTCCTGCGCCCGTCGTGAACTCTACCAGCGTTAATGTGTTTAAGAACCGTTTAGATAGGCATTTTAAAAATAGTAACGTTGTTTAAAATAAAAAAAACAATTAGCAACGGGAGCTCTGGGGGTGGTGATCGGGGATGAGTCTGTTGACGATAATGCCAGCTTGTGACATGCCAGCGTGTGATGCCAGCAATAAAATTATTATTAAAAAAAAAATTAGACTAACACGAACGTAGATGTAGCTCGTAGCGTAAACTAACCCACTTTTTGTTTTACTTTACCTACTTTTTTTTTTCTTATCCTCTCTTTACTTACATGTATGTAGTTTGCATGGTATGACAGTGAGTTAAGACTGTGTTTGCATGGTTTGTGAGCGTTCTTATTTTACTTCTTTTCATCTTTCACCCCTTTCCTGTTCTCTTCGACTATTTTTCCGACTTGTCGGCAGTGGCCGGCGGATGATGATGGTGAGACTTTTTTCCTCTTTTTCTGAATGAATGTTAACCCAAGAATGATAGGTTTTGCTACTTACTTAACCCATTCTTCTCCTCTTTTAACCCCGTCCTCTTTCGTTTGTCTCAGGCTAACCTTAGAGTGGATCTTAGGGTCTTTTTTAGCCTTAGTTTCTATAGATCTGTAGATCCTCGACAGAATGTTTGAAATCGTCGTATTCCGCAAGGTGAAGCCTATATTAGAAGCGCGTGTTACAAATATGATTTATTTTGACACGGTTCTTGAATACGCATACACCGCTCTGCTCGACAGACTTATCGAATGTTAGAAAATCTAGAAGAGGAAGAACCATTGTTGTCCCAAGGTGATATGATGACTAAGCTGATTGATGCAGCATTGCTTGTATATATTACGTTAAAGTGTAAATATATCCATCTCATAATTGTAAGGTTAGTGAAAAATTCACTTAATTTAGAGCTAGCATTTCTGGGCTCTTGTAGCATCATTGTTTGGGCACTCTTGTGGCATCATTTTTTTGGGGCACTGCGCGTCCTTCCTACTCGTTTGTTCAATGCGGGACTTACAGGGCGTGGTCTTATAGAGAGCTCTCTTGCAATTCAGTTTGGTTGTATAGATACAAGATTGTTGCATCGTGCAATGGTGCAGGTTGTGTTGTTGTTGCAAGGTTTAGAAAGAAGACCATAAATAGTGTCCCTTTTGTTTTTTATCTTAAATTCATGCAACTGAGGCCTAAGGTAGGCCCACATCGAGTCAGCAACCCTGAGGTAGGACCTAATAGGACCTCCAAGTCCGTAAGCTTTTAATCTAGCTTAACTTGGGCTGTAGGTTGAACTGGCCCTTCAGAGCTTGGCCGTTCACGGCTCAGCTGGGATGTTGAACCCAATAAAAAAATAATAACATCGAATGTAGGAATGAACAAGGCGAGAATGGTCTAGAGCTGGATGCTTATTTAAAAGGTTTAGACTCTTTGAAATATCCCGAACTTTGGTACAAAGCACTTGAGCGGTACAGGGCAGAGTTCGCCTACACTGTTCACCCTGAAGAGCTGTACCTCTATATAATGAGTAGCTGTCGTTACGACTTGGAAGATTATTTCAATTGCCGCTATGCAGAGTGAAGAAGAGTTCACGATTGAAGAGCTCGGGACGGTAAGAAAAAACACTCTATTAGAAAGCAGTGTTTAAAATTTGTATTTAATAATGTTGTTGTGGCTAACGATGACCTCTTTTTGCGTGCTTTTGATTGTATCCTAGCCGTGTTTAAAGTTAACTTGCCAACCGAATGTAAAGTGGGCACAAAAATAGTATTGCACGATATGAAGGCCATTTATATCGAGTATAGGTATTAGGGTGTGTCAATTTTGGGGGCGAAATGACTAAATTGAAAATCATGTGATTTGGTAGCAATTTAATGTAATCATTTGGCATACAAAATAATATCCTTGCTTCAAAAACAATAAAAATAACTCCTACCTACATCAATTTTAATTCAAAAATTCAATTTTTCTGTAAATTCGTAACAAAATAACAAATGTGCGCAAACATCCTATCAACATTTGAAGTGGCAATAAGATATCATTCAGAGTCTTTATTTGAAAGTAACCAATGCGGTCATGTCCTTTTTGCTGCGGTTCCTTGACATCAGCATTCGGCTTGCTACTTGCACTTTGATGTAGCCTTCTCGCCTCTCGTGACTGTAAACTTGACTAGCTGCTTCTGTGACCATTTTCACACATCTCTCCACACTCTGAGTGTGAGAAGGCCACTTTGGCACTTGCATTGGGGCCTCTTTAAGTTGTGTTAAATCTTTGTTTGTTATACATGTTGTCAGTGGTGGCTCCAAAACTTCCGAACTCAAGTTAACTAATTCTGACAATTTCGTGGCATTGACGTTTAATCGGAGGTACCTTCCTTGTCTGAACAGAGCAGTCTCCCAGCTGGTCATCATCTAGTGATGTTCCTCTAAGCTTTAGAATGATTTCCACAGCCTCAGTTCGCTCTTTGGTACATTGGCTGCAGATTATTGCTTGCAAAACTGCCTCTGGCCTAGCATACCAAGCGGACCTTCTCACCACAGGTAACACGATGTCTACCACTACTTTCCTTTGGGTTCTCAGTAGCTGTAATTGAAACAAGATGTGGTTGAGCCCCTCCATCCACATTGGATTAAGTTTTACATTGAACCAGTGAGGAAGATAAAACCCAATAATAAATTCAACAATCAACATCAAATTCTGTAGCATTTTGCCCTTCAGTGCATGTTTGGAAACTCAAATCCTGCAGAAACGAATCGCTGTAGTTAACCAACGACTGTGACTTACGGGTCCAATCTCCAAGAGAGCCAGATTTTGAGGCAACTCTCCTGATCTGATTGCTTGAACAATACGATAAGCGTAAGATTGATCCGTGCTGAGGTCTTTGATAACTTCTTCAGACAACACTGGAAGGGGAGGGCCTACTTCGACCTTTGGAAATTTTGTATTTATTTCTAATTCCGTTGCTTCATCTAGCATGTTGCCAAGGGGGCCTGACCACTTGTTGTTGCTCTTTGTAGGACCATCAAGTTCCTGGATGAGACGACGAAGAGGTAGTTCCCCTGTGTGCAAATCACATACAATCCAAACAAGCCTTCTTCCAAGTTTTTTCTCTAAATGCGTCATAACACCCCCCTGCCATCCAGTGTTCACAGCAGTTGAGTCTCCACCAACGGTCTGCAGTGAACTGTCAAGTCTTCTTTCTTGAAGCCAACATATTATTTGATCAGCAATTGCCTCTGCATGTTTCTTGCCTTCTACTTCTGCTTCAGGAACACAGTGAAACAAATAGCGGCCACCAGGTTCGGAACACACAGAGTAGTGCTCTTCTTTGATGAGACCGGGAAACTTTCTGTCCATTCCCTCTACCTCTAGGAGAACTTTTGTGTCATCTCTTCTTCCATCAAACAAAGGCAAGAGAGACCTTCCTCCTTCAAATCTTTTTCATGCTGATCAGATATTTCCTTCATTATTTTTTCTTGTGCTCTTCTTATCTTATTATGATCTATCACTAAGGATGTATCCTCTCGGCTGATGAGGCCTGCATCTATCCAAGCGGCAGTGGCAATCTCTGCAGTCTCTCATAGCCCCGTATGGTGGCGAATACTGGCAAGGGCCATGTTTGAGATGTGTTTAGTGTTGTATTTCATTCTCTTCGGCGAAGGTTCAGATGGCATTTTGGAGCTATCATCTGATGTTGCTTCTTTCTGTTCATCTGAAGAGCTTTCAAAGAAGTGAGAAACCTCTTGATAGAGCTCTTCATCTCTTTGGGTGGCTTCTTCACTCTTCTTTTTCTTCCTTTCTTCCCTCTCTCGGATTTTCTCTTTTTTCTTAGCAATAACAATCTATTTTTTGGTTTCTGAATAATCTGCCGAACCAATCTGTATACTTCCTTGGCCTCCTGCCTTTGTTCTCTGCGCCTTTATGAAAGCCAGCTCCAAAACAGGGATCTTCTCACGAGGACAGCGACAATTAATGTGAGGGTGAAGTTCTCTTCTGCATGAGGAAGAACAATTGGCTTCAAAACACAACTCTATGGGACACTGGCAGTTAAAAATGTCAAGAAGAGTATCAAGTGTGTGCAGAAATTTATTTTTCTTTGCTAGTTTTCCTTTACCAGGTGATGTCTCAACTGCTCTGTGCCACAGCTTTGTTAATTTTAGTTCAATAGTTCCATACTGATTGAGTACAGGTGGTTTGAATAACACATTAACTTTTTTCCACTGATGCAGAAGAGGGGGAATCATGTCCCTTATGAGCTCTTTCTCTGTGTAGTTCCTTCTATCCTTTGTATTTTGTTCACGAAGGAGTAACCCTAGACTCAGCATGTCTCGCACTGTTGGTAGTTCTGATACGGGAAGCTCCTTGCCTGTACCGACTAACAGGCTCAAGTGGCATGACGACTGACCTCTTGTCTTCAATTTTGGCATCTTAGTAATATCTGAAAAGAAAGAAAAACATTTAAGTATTTTATATCAATTACGATGTTTCAAAGTTTAGTCATTCGATGTTCTAAAATTCAATAAAAAAATATTTCATGGGATTACAGCATAATTAGATAGAAGAATATGATGATAATAAATAATTGTAATAATCAATAATCCATACTTACAGTTAAACTGTAGTATTCGTCTAGTAGAATAACTATGAAGTAGGTACAAGAGCAATAACAGCAAACCACCGTCTATGACATGACATCTAAGAGGCAACTGAGGACTGAGAGTGAGGGACAGTTCTATTCATGTTGTGACTTGTACATTGTACAACAACTATATGACCTTGAAAACACTCCATATGCGATCAGTGGGATAATTCTGTGACAGATGAATAGTTAATCAATTTATGTGCTATTATTTAGTAAAAGAGTCAATTTCTGAAACTTTAAGGTAAAATTGATGTAGGTAAGGGTTATTTTAGTTCATTTTGGTTGGCCAATTTCAAGTTTTAACATGAAAAGACACTATATTTTCACTACCAAAATTGATTTGAAAAAAGTTGACAAAATTGACACACCCTAATAGGTATCCGTATAACTTGAGCGGCGAAATAATGTTAAGCCGTATTTACCGCGTAGTGCAAAACAATAATGATGTGACTGTAGACTCGAGCACGTGTGAGTTTAGTGTTTTGCGCCGTAGAACATAAAGTATTTTGATGTATATTTATTTTCAATATATTTAATTATTTAATATAATTGTGTATATATATTTTTTTTCTTGTACTAATATGTTGCTGATTATACTCCTTCGTTTTGTGTATTGTTATTTTTTTATTTTCAATATTATTATTTTCAACATATTTAATTATTTAATATAACTGTGTATATATATATATTTCCTGTACTAATATATTGATTACTAGCAGAAATACCCGGCGTTGCACGGGATGTAAGGGTGTGTCAAAATAAGGTAAAAAGATGAACAAAACTAAATGAACACATAAACACAAAGTTTTGGTAATTGTTTTTATTCCTTGAAAACATCAGACATTTTGTAGCACTTCAGTGTAAACAATGTTACGTGTTTTTCCATTGGGTGTCAAAACATAAAGATTGCGAGGTGTTCCAACTTTTTTGGGCCATTGTCACCCATAGCAAAAGTCACACTCAAATGTCAAAATGCAAAAACTTATTCCTTAAACTTATATTTTAAAAAGTTCTCGAAAATAATGATTTTAAGCTTTTTTTGTGTCAAAATGCAAAAACTTATTCCTTAACCTTATATTTTAAAAAGTTTTCGAAAATAATGATTTTAAGCTTTTTTGTGTTAAAATGAAAAAACTTATTCCTTAACCTTATATTTCAAAAAGTTCTCGAAAATTTTGAAACTTTTATGCACACCATTAGATTCCACTTAAATCCCGTGACTTTATGCCATCATTCAAAACTAAACAAGATTTTAATGTATCATTTACTAAATAAAACTGTCTAGTCTACCTACCTACTGTACCTACCTACCTACCTACCTACCTACTGTCTAGTCTACCTACCTACTGTACCTACCTACTGTACCTACCTACCTACTGTACCTACCTACTGTACCTACCTACCTACCTACCTACTGTACCTACCTACCTACCTACCTACCTACCTACCTACCTACTGTACCTACCTACTGTGCACACCATTAGATTCCCCGTGAAAAGTTATATCTGATTCACTACCTTAAACACTATTTGGTGCAGCCATATTCATTTCAATAGAGAACAAACAAACAGACAAACAGACAAACAAACTTCCTCTTTTATATATATATATATGAATATAGATATAGATATAGATATAGATATAGATATAGATAGATTATACTCCATCGTTTTGTATATTTTTTATTATATATATATATTTTCCTCGTTCGTATTTCTTATGCTATTATTATTTTTTATTTTATTTTTTGATCATAGATAGATAGATAGATAGATAGAATAACCTTTATTAATAATAATAACCTTTATTAATAGTAATAAAATAAATAAATTTTTTCAATACAACCAGTTTTTAGCATTGATGGGAATATTCCTTTGGAAATACTTTGATTGATAACACCGGTCTGCATGAAAATGGATTTCTTTATTTTGAGTTGTGATTCTGAAGCAGTTCGCTGCGCTGAATTAAAAAATGCTACCAGTTTTTTTCTATCACCCACAGTTTTAAAGTTATTAGCAAAACATTTTGGGGTGTTTTGTAATTTTTTACCTTTTTTATCTTTAATTAATTTCGTTTTTTCATATTTTTCAGATAGATAATTCTAACATTACGTCTTTAAAATTTTAATAATGGCTTCTAGAGGATGTACCCATAGTCCAGACATATTTTGTTATATTTGTGGTCGGTATGTTGTTGTAAAACAAAGGACAAATGTAACGACCTTCATTAAGAGAGCTCATCATGCTTATTTTGGAATTAAATTAGGAGATCAAGGCAAAAGTTGGGCTCCACACAAGGTTTGTCTTACGTGTGTTGCGGCACTAAGGAATTGGAGCAAAGGTAAAAAGAAAAGTTTGCCATTTGGGATCCCTATGGTATGGCGCGAGCCTAGAAACCATACCGACGACTGCTACTTCCGTTCTTGCAATGTTAAAGGTTATAATGCAAAGAATAAAGAGAGCCTTCGATACCCAAGTCTTCCATCTGCAATAAGGCCGGTACCCATGGTCCAGAAGTTCCTATTCCCCGCCCACCCGAGAGTCTGGATCAATACAATTCAGATTCTGATTCAGCTCCAAATCCAGACAATGATGATGTTTATGAACAGCCAACAGCTGACCGAGATCCTAAACCATTAACCCAAACCGAACTAAATGACTTAGTCAAGGATTTGAATCTGTCTAAGGACTCTGCAGAACTTTCGGGGTCTAGATTGCAGGAGAACAATTTATTGGCATCCGACACATACTTCGCTTGGTACAGAAATCGTGAGAAAGACTTCGTGCCTTTTTTCGAAGAGATGGTAAATATTTTGTTTCTTTCAGTTATTTTTTATTCTTTCATAAACAAGCAATATGCTTGTCCAAGAGCTAGGAGCTATTTAATTCTGCTTTAATTAGGTTTTACTCTAACACCTAAAGATTTCGTGCTACAAGGGGTGTTGTAATACCTCATCTGTCCCCAAATGTTAACCACCCATTGATGGGAGGGAGAGAGTATTTTGCTGAGAACGGGACTGGTTGTTATATATATATTTACCCTACATTATTATGTAAGCGTTACTGTAGTCTATAACAACAAAATTTATGGTTTAGCATGTGCAATCCAATGTTGGTCTCGATAAGATGGTTCACATTTGGGGATAAATGGGGGATTTATGACACACCCTGTAGTAAGAAAACCATACGTGATAGGGAAAAACTAACTATATTTTTTATATCAGCGCACTCAAATTATAAAGAATCACTAACTAGTTTGTAAAAATCGATCGACAAGTTTTCAAATGTGTACTGGTGTAATTTTAGCCAAAGTTACAGATATCTTATCTTTAACAAGTTTCAATATAGGTACAGGAATGTTATGAATGTTATTTTTGTATTTTTTAATTTACTAATAATATTCTGGACTTCAGTAGAGGTAACAGGAACAAAAGAAGATGAATTTAGTGGACTGGGTGGCATATATTCTTGAGGTGAGTGATCATTATTTATTAATTGTGAGCGAAGCTAATCCGCTATTGAAGTAAAATGTGCATTTAAAGAGTCTGCAATAGCAGTATCATCAGTAATTTCTTTATTATCAACATTTAATTTCTCTATTGAATTTTTCTTATTTGTTTTCCGAGAAGATTGTGTATGGTTGTCCAAGTGTTTTTCATGTCTCCTTTATGTTTGGAAAATTGATTGTTATAATAGTTATATTTTGCAATTTTGATTATTTTAGTTAATTTGTTTCTGTATTGAGTATATTGTATTTTAGGAATTTTGCTCTGCCATTTAAAGGTTCGTCACAGTCAGTCGAAGTTATTTCTACAGCCCCAATAAATTTTCTTTTGTTAACCTCTGAGAATATTCTGTAATCAATAGTTGTTTTGTCCGTGTTAGAAAATCTAGAAGAGGAAGAACCATTGTTGTCCCAAGGCGATATGATGACTAAGCTGATTGATGCAGCATTGCTTGTATATATTAAGTTAAGGTGTATATATATCCATCTCATAATTGTAAGGTTAGTGAAAAATTCACTTAATTTAGAGCTAGCATTTTTGGGCTCTTGTGGCATCATTGTTTGGGCACTCTTGTGGCATCATTTTTTAGGGCGCTGCGCGTCTTTTCTACTCGTTTGTGGAATGCGGTACTTACAGGGTGTGGTCTTATAGAGCGCTCTCTTGCAATTCAGTTTATTATTCGTAGGCGAAGGTTGCAAACTTCGGTGCGCCAGTTACTTGGGTGGAAATTTGGTATTCCATACTGGTGGTTGGTCAGTACCCCATCCAAGCAATTCAGTTTATTTGAAAAAGCAAAATTTGCGTTTGATCAGTTTGGTTAAGTATTTTTGCCAATTCAGCTTATTTGGCATTGAGCCCAATTGTTGTTTGCATTGAAGATGAGTGCAGCTGAATTGAACAAGTTTAAAACAAGGAGAAGTGCTTACAAAGGTCTAATTACAAAGGTCATTGCCACTATAGATTCTGTCATAGAGCATGAGGATTTAAGCTTAGTGACTGCGCAGCTTTCCATATTAGAAACTAAAAAGAGTGCTCTAAGTGAAGTAAATGTTAAAATTGAGGCTCTTATAGAA